>JARYZH020000104.1:1338024-1610924 GCA_030021035.2 Notholithocarpus densiflorus
GGGGTTGAGAAGCTTAGGAAAGTAATTTTTTAGAGAAGAAATGGTGGGATGAAGAAGAAAATGCAAGGTGAAGAAGAAGGTGAATAGTGTTAATGGTGGAAAGAAGAAAAGGATGAAGGAGGAAGCAAAAAAGAATATGAGAGAAAGCCAAAAAGTGGGGGGCCAAAATTCGCCCCCACACTTAAAACTCAACTGAGTTGACTCAGTCAACTCCTAAAAAAAAAAAAAAAAAAAAAAAAGAAAAGAAAAAGAAAATTCTTTTTCATTTTCTTCTTCTAAAAAAAATCATGAAAAGAGAGGGGTCATATTGATTTCAAAAAAAAAAAAAAAAAAACAAAAAAGAGAGAAAAGAAAATTCTTGGAGCGGATTAAGAATAAAAGATTCACTTTCAAATCCCAAATTTTCAAATCCCAAATTTTCAATTCAAAATTTTCATTCCTGAGCTTAAAATTCCACATTTCAAATTTCAAATTCAATCTCAAGTTTCAAGTTTCAAAATTTCAAATTGCATGTTTTCAAAATCTCAAGTTTTAAAGTTTCAAGTTGCAAATTTTCAAATCTCAAATTCCATGTTCCAAATTTCAAGATCTCAAGTTTCAAGCTTCAAAATCTCAAGTTTCAAAATTCCAAAGTTTCAATTTTCAAAATTTCAAGTTTCAAATTCCAAACTCTAAGTTTCAAATTCCAAGTTTCAAGTTTCAAAAAAGAAAAAAATCTTTTTCAAGGAACCACAAAAATCCGTCAAGGTTTTCGTGCTAATGAAAAATTCAAATCAAGAAGGAACAAATGGAAATCACACATCTCAAAAACAATGGGACCACAAAGCCCTTATCATTTAAAGTCTAATCCTAAATTTTGACTTTTTGTAGGCAGCAGCTCAGATTGAGGTTGAAAAGCCCCTTGGTCGCCACAACTCCGATTCCGAGGTTGAAAAGCCCCTTGGTTCCCTTTCATCAAGATCGAGGTTGAAAAGCCCCTTGGTCGCCACAGCTCAGATCGAGGTTGAAAAGCCCCTTGGTCGTGACAGCTCTAGTTCCAAGGTTGAAAAGCCCCTTGGTTCCCTTTCTTCAAGATCGAGGTTGAAAGGCCCCTTGGTCGCCATAGCTCCAGTTCTGAGGTTAAAAAGTCCCTTTGGTTCCCTTTTGTCAAGATCGAGGTTGAATCTTGGTCGCCACAGCTCCAGTTCCAAGGTTGAAAAGCCCCTTGGTTCCCTTCCCTTTTATTTGAGATTTGCTCTCACTTGTTTTTTGTGGCGGAAACTGTGAAAGTGGGAAGGGTGAGTGTTCGAAATATGTTTTTCTGAGATGACGTACCTGACTTGTCGTAACAGTCAAGGGAGTTATTTATCCGGACCTCAATCTCACCTTCTTCCATGGAAATGCTTGAAACGTTAATGTTTCCAATTTTTGGTTGAGGTTGGCCGTGCGCGTTGGTAGTAGTACAATTGATAAAATAATACCCAAAAATAGCAGTATCATTGAGATAACAACCTTCAGTTGTGCCATATGGATATGGAATTTTAACATTTCCACAACTGTCGGAGCAATTAGGCAGGGCTATTGAAAACGCCATTGCCGCGGCTGCCATTGTTGCTGATAATATCACACCAACCCAGATGACTTGCATAAGCTTCCCAAGGAAACCCATAGCCCCACTATTTTCCCAGAAGATTGATGTTTTGGTGTATGGAAACTTCGTAGAGATGCTGGACTATTTAAAAGCAGACGAAAAGATAAGGCTCGTCTATTACGCTAGATTTGAAGTGAATGTTTATGGTAGATTTGTGTTTATTTTACATCTTGATCAAGTGGACGGGGGGATGGGTAGACCTTGACTTTCACAGTGACGAGATTCATCTATAGTAAGACTTATTTTTACAACAAATTATAGGTGAATAGTTATTATTGGTTCAAATTTGAACCTAACACTAAGATTACATTTTTGCCCCAATAATAACAACTAGTAACAACTTGCCACTTAGGATTTGTTGTAAAAATGTTGTAGACATAGCATTTCTCATTTTAATAATATCTTAATTTAAAATTTGTCACTTCATCCTAGGTAATTTCTTGTTAAAAATGAAAGTAAATATATATATATATATATATATATATATTTTATGTCTCTTTCCTCCATTTAACTTTTTTTAGATACATAAAAAAAAATTAAAGAAAACAAAATAAAAAAGTGCTATTGGTAAAAAGTTTATGCAATGTGTTAAAAACTTAGGTCATGTTTGGTGAGTAAGTTTTAACACACTTTTTTACATTTTAAATAATTTTACACATATTTTAACACACTTTTTCACCTACACATATATTAAAAACACCCAAACAACATTACTTAAACTTTTCTATCAAACTGCCCTTAGAATTTCAACATTTACAAATCCTGGGTCTAGTAGTAATTGTTTTTATCCATTTATTTTTCTCTCTCTTTTAACCCCGCTTTTTTCCCATTGTTTTCTAAAACTTTTTTAATCCAAACCCAAAAGTCTCACCCACGTGTACCTGTAGGCAAGGAGCAAGAACCAAGAAGGGTGGTGGTGGGTCCCATACTCTTGTTTTGTGCACTATTCCAAAGGTGACCGTGTGATAGTGACTGAACAGTGAACACCTAAAGGAAGAAATTATAATATACAGTCCCCATCAAAGTTGATAGGAACGCAACATTTTCTATGCATAAAAATCAAGTACAGTCCTCATCAAAGTTTTTTTTTTTTTTTGGTGGGGAATACGAAGTCCTCGTCAAAGTTGATAGGAACACAACATTTTCTATGCATAAAAATAAAAGTTTTATTTTATAAATCTATAAAACATGAGATTTATAACTTTTAAAATTTTCATGGATTAGTGAAGTATAATGATTGATATTTAAGGCTTCAAAAACAAAACTAATTAAAATACTTACTCTTTCCATCCCAAAATGTTGATTTTGTTTAGAAAGTTAAAATTTTTGAGGAATTATCATTTAATGTATTGTTCATCTCTATCAATTAAAAAGATACAAATTTTTAGTACCATAATGTATTGAACAAATCTTGCCTTTTTTTTTTTTTTTTTTTTTTTTTCAATGTATAGTTTGTATAGATGTTTTTCCTTAATGCTACTCAAAAATGCATTGTCTATGCTACTATTTAAGGGACTTCCCCTAATTAGGATTCTCAATTTAGATGCTCAAAATACCCTCAAAGTCATTGTTTAAAAAATTTAAATAATAGAGATAAATATGTAAAATTACTAATTAAAAACTCCAAAATTTTAAATAAACAGTTTGCACGTTTCTCCCTCCCGTCTTCTTCTCTTTTTCCTTTTTTTCTTTTTTTCTTTTCATTCTTTCTTTTTCTAACATGAAGGGATAAAACTGCTCATGCTCCTAAATTTTACCTAAATTAGAATATATATTTAAAAATAACCACATTTCTTCCTCACGTCTTCTTTTCTTTTTCTTTTTTTCTTTTTTTTTTTTTTTTTTTTTTTTTTTAGAGTCTCCCTTCTCAAATTTACGTTCTTTTTTTTTTTTTTTTTTTTTTTTCTAATTTCCAAAACAAATGGCCGCAACTTTTTACGTTTTACTTTTTAGCACTGTGGGGTCAAAGACTTTCGCCACCCCGACCCACTTTATACTAAGCCCAAGGCCCACGCCGAGGAAGAAGAAATGTCCGAGGACGGACGGAGAAAATCCGAATTGCAAAGGAGCATCGCCGAGGACAATTTTGTCTTCGGCGAACCGAGATCATAGAAGGGAAGAGCAGCACGCCATCAAGGGCAGCCTCATAGAGCATCTCAAGAAACAGGAAGAGTACAGTGGGTCATCCATGGGAGCTTAATGGAGGAGCAATTCAAGGAGAAATTGTCACCTTCACATTAAATGCCCACAACTAACGTTCTGGCCGCATTAATGAGAAAATGACCCCTGAACAGTGCTGCTTTGGTTGCTGCAACTCACAGAGGGTTTGGGACGACGGCTGATGGGACAAGCACTCAAGTAATGACCTGCATGATCAACAAATGGAGGGCCAAGATCAACTAAAAGGGGGTATATAATGTAAGAGATCCTCCAGAAAAGGGGATCGGAGGTTGGGAGCAGAAAACACTGTTGCAACTTGTACTATCTTTGTAACCTTTGCGACCAAGCACCAAGAAAGCAATAAGAACAAATAGCTCCTCGGACAATTGCCCAGGATAGAATTTCATACTTAAAACCCATTTCCTTGTTACTTAGTTTACCCATAACCATGTTCATTCATTGCTATCTTCATTAAAGCCTAGTTCTTAAACCCATTCTCTACAAATTTATTGTATTGGGCTAGTTGGGCTTGAGTTAACTCATCTAACAGTGGAAGTGCTTAGACCTAGTCCCTACAATTGGCGCCGTATGTGGGAAGAACTTGTGTCTTAGTAAAGGTAACAATCAAGCATGGTAGGATCAGGCCCTCATCCAGCAGGTCCCCACCAGCCTAAACCTGTTGAATCCCAATGACAAGGTAACTTTCCCGACCCTGAGCGTGATCGAAATGAAGAGAATGGAAGGTTTCGAAAAGGAAGTGTGCACACCACTCAAACCAGCAACAGCCACTTTCGTGTGAGAAGTCACGTGCTCCAAAGACGAAATAACAACCGGCCTATGCAACAAGAAGAAGTCAAGAACCACGTATCCCAGAGTCAGAATGATAATCAGGCCATGCAATGAGAGATAGACAATTTGAAGAGAAAATTGCGCCATGCACGACGAAGGCGGTCTCATTCTAGCCCTGACATGCCCTCCAGTGATGAAGGCGATGATGACTATAGACAAAGATAGCAAACCCCTCCAAGCGAGACCTTCTCCCACGAAGAAGAACAGTACCGTATGCGTAAACGTAAAAACCCGTCTCCTAGGGGCTTGGGAAACGATGCCATGAGCAGGGCACTGGATCAACTTTCCAAATCACCTTTCACGCGCCACATAGAAGGAGCTACACTCCCTCAACGATTCCAGCAGCTAACCTTCACCATTTATAATGGCAACACAGACCCCATGGAGCATGTGAGCCAGTTTAACCAAAGGATGGCTGTCCATTCTAAAAACGAGGCGCTGATGTGAAAGGTTTTCCCATCTAACTTGGGGCCAGTGGCGATGAGGTGGTTCAATGGCTTAAAGACAAATTTCGTAGACTCATATAGGCAGTTGACCCAAGCCTTTGGCTCTCGTTTCGTTACAAATAGCAGAGCTCCTCGGCCCTTGAGTGCGTTATTGTCGCTATCCATGGATAATGGAGAAACTCTGAAGGCGTACTTGGACAGATATTGGGAGATGTATAATGAAATAGACGGCAATTGTGACGATGTCGCCCTCAGCACCTTTAAAAGTAGTCTCCCCGCTGAGCATGGCTTGAGGAAGTCTCTGACTGGCAAGCCTGCCACCAGTGTGCGTCAGCTGATGGATCGGATTGATAAGTATAAACGAGAGGAGGAAGACCAGCTGCAGGGTAAGGAAAAAGAGAAGGTTATCTCTCAAAAGAGGAGGGATTTCAGGTCGGACCGATATAACAGCAACCGCCCGAAGAGAGACTTTGTAGGGCAATCCGGAACAACTAGCACACAGACTGTCAATACTATATTCTGAGAACCGATACATCGGGTGTTGGAGAAAATCAAGAATGAGCCATACTTTAAATGGCCGAATAAGATGACGGGAGAGTCCACGAGATGTAATCAGAACTTTTATTGTCAATACCACCAGGACCACAGACATACCACGGAGAACTGCAGGAGCTTCTGGAACTATCTAGATCAGCTGGCCCGAGAAGGAAAGCTGAGGCACCTCCTGCATTATTCCAGTGGTCATCTAGGCCAGACCCATCAAGAACCCCAAAGGGATAATGCCCTAAGGCCACCCGTAGGGACAATTAATGTAATCTTAACTGCGCTAGGAAAGACAGGCACGCGCCTCTCACGAGTGTTATCTGTGGCTCAGCTGCCTACCGAGGAGTCCCAGCTAGAGCCGAAGAAGGCCAAGATGAATTCCCACCCAATCTTGAGTTTTTCAGAAGAAGACAAAATAGGGACCACCCAGCCCCATGACGATGCGCTGTTGATCACTCTCAGGATTGGGGACTACGATGTGAAAAGAGTAATGGTGGATGGTGGCAGTGCTGCCGAGATTATGTACCCCAACCTCTACAAGGGGCTGAATTTAAGGCCGAAAGATTTGATGCCTTATAGCTCTCTTTTGATGAGCTTCGATGGGAAGCTTGTTATTCTAAAGGGCATGATTAGGCTACCCATCCAGACCGATCTAGAGAGAATGGAGGTGAACTTTATTGTGGTGGACACCTACTCTCCATATACAGCCATCGTCAGCAGGCCCTAGCTCCATACCTTGGGGGCTGTTGCCTCCTCATTGCATCAGAAGGTAAAGTTCTCGTCAGGGGACCAGGTTCTCGAAATCTGTGGTTGCCAATCCACGGCAAGACAGTGTTTGGTGGCTGCTGTTTCACATTGGATCGATGCGGAGTCCTCAGCTTCTGCTGAGAAAGACTTATAGCAATCAAAGGCCCCGGTGTTGCCCCCTGATACAGCCGCCGAGGAGGCGAAATGTGAAGATCTAGAGAAAGTGGTCATTGGTGGTGACCCGGAGCAGTTCTTTCAGGTAGGAGCTCAACTGCCTCCTCAGGAGAAGGAGGAGTTGATTGAGTTTCTCAAAAGCAATATTGACGTATTTGCACGGGATGCCTGCGACGCCCTGGGGATTGACCCAGCCTTCATCTGTCACCATCTCAATGTCAACCCGTCCATCACTCCCAAGAAGCAGCCACCCCGGCGCCCCTCAAGAGAGCACACTGATGCGATTAAGAGCGAAGTGGCGAAGCTTAAGCGTGCAGGGGCTATCAAAGAGGTTTTTTACCCCGAATGGTTGGCCAACATCGTGGTAGTCAAGAAGAAAAGTGGAAAATGGCGGGTTTGTGTAGACTTCACGGACCTAAATAGAGCATGCCCAAAAAACCCATTCAACATGCCTCGGATAGACCAGCTGGTGGATGCAACAACAGGCCATCCTCGGATGAGCTTCTTAGATGCCTTTCAAGGCTATCATTAAATACCACTAACCCTAGAGGATCAGGAGAAGACAGCCTTCGTGACGCCTACTGGGAACTATCACTACAAGGTAATGTCGTTCGGTCTGAAGAACGCAGGGTCCACTTATCAAAGGATGATGACGAGAATGTTCTAACCACAGCTGGGCAAGAGTATCGAAATCTATGTTGATGATATGGTGGTGAAGAGTAAAGTGGTGTCCGAGCATTTAGGAGACCTCGGCGGTACCTTTAATGTCTTAAGGAAACACAAGCTGCGCCTAAATGCTTCATAGTGCTCATTTGGCGTGGGATCAGGCAATTTTCTAGGCTACATGGTTACTCATAGGGGAATTGAGGTTAATCCTGACCAAATCAAGGCTATTAACGATTTAAAACCACCGCGAAATGCTAAGGAGGTCCAGAAGCTTACTGAAATGATTGCAGCCCTGAATCGATTCATTTCCAGGTCGGCGGATAGATGCAGACCATTCTATCTCTTGAACAACAAGTGGAAAGGATTTGAATGGTCCGAGGACTGCATTGTGGCCTTCCAGCAGCTCAAGGAGTACCTATCCCGGCCACCTATTATGTCCAGTCCTAAGGCCGATGAAGTCCTATACGCATATGTTGCTGTGGCTCCTCATGCTGTGAGCTTAGTACTAATATGAGATGACAATGGCCTTCAAAAGCTAGTCTACTACGTGAGCAAGTCGTTACATGAAGCTGAGGTCAGATACTTACCCTTGGAAAAAGCCATACTAGTTGTGGTCCATGCTACGCGAAAGCTTCCCCATTACTTCCAAGCCCACACAGTGGTTGTTCTAACCCAGAAATGCGAGGATGCAAGAGTACTTAAGCCAGGTCAAACGCTTGCAGTCGGACTTCGATCTTTTCAGCTTGTCACATGTCCCCAGAAGTGGAAACACCTATGCAGATTCTTTGGCCACGCTTGCTACCTCCTCGGCAGGGGATCTGCCTCGAATTATTCTTGTCGAGCATCTGGACAGAGCAAATGAGGTTGCAAAGGGCATAGTCCATGTCCGTGAAGTCAGGGTGGGCCCTAGCTAGATGAACCCTATAGTGAGGTTCCTCAAGGATGATACTCTACTCGAGGAGAAGTTCGAGGCTGAAAAAATACGAAGAAATGCTTCTCGGTTCTAGTTGTCCGAGGACCACAAATTGTACAAGCGCTCCTATTCTGGGCTATATTTACTATGTATTCACCCTGAAGCATCAGAATTACTGCTTGAAGAGCTGTACGAAGGGATCTGTGGGAGTCACACAGGAGGAAGATCTCTGTCGCACCGAGCCCTCACCTAGGGATATTGGTGGCCGGGGATGCAAAAGGAGGCCCTTGAATATGTTAAGAAATGTGACCAATGCCAAAAATTTGCCTCAAACATCCATCAGCCAGGAGGGGTCCTCAACCCTTTGTCCAGTCCATGTCCAGTCTAGTGGGGCCTAGATATTGTAAGCCCTTTCCCCAAGGCGGCAGGAAATAAGAGATATCTGTTGGTCGACACAGATTACTTCACCAAATGGGTCGAAGCTGAGCCACTGGCCAACATCAGAGATGCGGATGCTAAGAGATTCATTTGGAGAAACATTGTTACACGATTCGGGGTCCCTCGAACCCTCATTTTAGATAATGGACTCCAATTTGACAACAAAGCCTTCAGAAGATATTGTTGCGAACTGGGGATCACAAATAGATACTCAACTCTAGCTTACCTTTAGGGAAATGGGCAGGCCGAGGCTGTTAACAAAGCCATAGTCAATGGGCTTAAGAAAAGACTGGATGACTACAAGGGAAGATGGGTAGAGGAGCTGCTGCACATCTTATGGACTTATCGGACTACACCACGACGGTCAACAGGGGAGACACCCTTTGCCATGACTTATGGGGTTGAGGCTGTTATCCCGCTAGAGGCAAACTTCCCGACGCTGAGGACGAGCTCCTTCATTCCAAGCAGTAATGATGGACTACTGGGGAAGAGCCTAGACCTGATCGATGAACGAAGAGAAAAGGCGGTGATTCAATTGACCCACTACCACCAAAAGTTCAAGCAGGGACATGATACCAATGTGAAGCTGAGACCATTGGCACCAGGGGACTTAGTGTTGAGGAAGGTCGTGGGTGCTGCCAAGAACCCATCTTGGGGAAAGCTGGGACCCAATTGGGAAGGACCATACCAAATTACCGCGGTAGCAGGAATAGGTGCATACTACTTAGAAGACTTAGATGAAAAAGCTGTACCTCGTCCATGGAATGTAAATAACCTGAAAAGGTATTATTATTAACAAAGGCATTTCTCTAATTCAAATTTTTAGTCCATTATGATTATATGTTTTGTGTTTTGGCAATCGTCTAAGTACTAGACAGAACCAAAGTCTTGCATGGTCCTCGGACTCAAACCTATAGGAAAACTAACTACTTCAAGAAAAATCTAAGTACTAGACAGAACCAAGGTCTTGCATGGTCCTCGGACCCAAACCTATGGGGAAACTAGTTACTTCCAGAAAAATCTAAGTGTTAGACAGAATCAAGGTCTTGCATGGTTCTCAGACTCAAACCTATAGGGAAACTAGTTACTTCCAGAAAAATCTAAGTGTTAGACAGAACCAAGGTCTTGCATGGTCCTCAGACTCAAACCTATGGGGAAACTAACTACTTTCAACAAAGTGATGTGACATTTGATCTTAGGATTTAAAGGTTTATCTTTATAGGTGCTGCGCACTTAGCATTTTTTACCCATTATGATAACCAACTCATGAGGTATAGGATTCATATTATGAAGTTATTGCTTTTTATAGTCCATTCAGCAAAAGCAAGTCGTAATAATAAAGTGGCTCAATTGTTAATCAAAATCTAAGTGGAAATTATCATTATGGACTTTACATTTTTTTTGGCTGCTGTTTCAAAAATGGAAAACAAGTCACATTGCTGAGACTGTTTAGCTAATAACCAAAGCATAAGTTATATAAGTAACAAAACCCATCATAGCGACAATTAACACATGAAAAGGGAATTGCATATATTCAATTCAAGTGTTCCATTACAACAGTTCGAATATCCAAAAAAAAAGGGGAGAAGAGAAAGAAATATGAGGCGAAAGCATAACAGAGGCAGCCTATTTCTTTAACTTGATCTTCATTCCCCCCTTGGGAGGCTGGTCTGAAGCGGCCTCAAGGTCCTTGGGGCTTTCGCCTAGGGGAATGGCCTACAGCGGCACCACAAGGAAAGCTGTCTCCTCGGCATGAGGGGCCTGGGCATCAGCTGATGGCCTCGCAGCATCCTGGAGTACTTCCTGGTCAGGGCCTTTGTTTATTTCAGTTACCCTAGAAGGCTCAGCCTCCTTGGTAGGCTCATCAGGAGAAGTTGAAGCAAGTGCAGTGTCAGGATGGCCTGCCTCAACCACCTCGAGAGAAGTACCAGCCTCAGAGCTAGGAGGACCTGGCTCTCGGATGACAGGAGGGTAGTATACATTCTCTACCTTCCAAAAGTCAGATGAAGCCTCAGCTCCAACTTGCTTAAGGGCTTCATTCCAAACCTGGGAATAGTAGAGCCTGCACACCCCAGGTACTTGAGCCTTAAGAGTGGCCTGGGTCTTATCCATTCCCAAGGCATAAGCCTCCTCTTCGGCCTTCTCTTTGGAGCTCTCAGCCTCTGTCCTAGCAAACTCTACCTCCACCTTAGCCCTCAAGGCTTCATCCCTGGCCCATTCCGCGGCGTTCCTAGCCCCCTCCGCCTCAGCCAACTTCTTCTTTAGATCAGTGATTTGCTCCTTGGCAATCTTCAGCTGATCCTCAATTTCGATTAGGCACCTCGTCTGGTCCTCGGCCTGTTTTTGAGCGCCAGCTAGGCCTGACTTAACGTTATCTCTGGCCCTTGTCATCTCCTTTAGAGCCTCCCTAGCTTTCAGGAGATCGACCTCAGAGTTCTTAAGGGTTCTCGTGGCATCCAGGCGCTTGTCACACTCAAGCTCCAAGCCCCTGCTCTGGTCGTTAGTAGCCTCTTCTAACCTATAAGTGGCCTAGACAGCCTGTCAATTGAAGCAAGCACACGATGAGTCGGAAACTAAGGAACAAAAGTCAACGAAGTCGCAAGTGTTCGAAGTCTTACCATGCCCAAGTATCTCTTCATGCTGAGGAAGTCCTCCTACCTCCTCATATTCCCCAACTCAGCCATGTCGGCGGGAAGTAGCAGGCACCTCTCCAGTGCATCGGCCACGTAGGCACCTTCACCCCCTCGGAAGTCCCTGAGGGAGGCGTTTTCCATCAGAGGCTCCCTATGGAGCATTGGGGCAAGAAGCCAGGCCTGGGGCTCGGACTGTGTGGCGACTTCCCTTTCTTGGCCCTGATGCCCAACTTTCAGTTGTTTTGAAGCTCGTTGGGCTTCATCTTCCTCCTGAGAGGAGTGAGGTTGCCCCTCCATCAATGGGCTCTTTGACTTTGGAAGCCCTCTTCCTTTTTAGGTCAGCAGGCTCGGGCCGAGGAGGCAGAGTCGGCTGGGGAGGAGGAGGAAGTTTGGACCGAGGAGATGATGACTTCGACTAGGTGGAAAATGACCTGGTCTAAACAGGCAGAGACTTGGTTGAGGGAGGAGGAAGCTTGGACTGTGGCTTCCCCGGCGCGCCCTTCCCTGGCTGGCCCTCAATCAGGTCAAACAAGTTGGTTAAGGGTTTTTTCTTAAAACCCATTTCAACTTTAGAAGAAGTCCCTATTGATAGGAGATATGCTTCAGTCAAATTGGGGTCGCCTAAGTCACCAGAGGGATCCTCGGATAGGTTAACTTGGTCGAATACACCAAAATTGTCTTCAGCCTCTACAGCTTGATGAGACGAAGAAGGGCCTGCCAATGGAACGCTTTCTGAGATAAGGGATCCTTCTGGAATCAAGAACCCATGTTCTGCTATGGTGATTCTGTGAAGCCGAGGATCCTTGGCTCTGATCACGTACTTCGGAGCCGAGAACGATTTCTAGATGGGATCGTACCCGAGGATCTTGTGAGCGGCTCTGACTTGGTTATCAGCTTCGTTCACAAAAACCTCCGCCCTAAGGATGGTTGCCAAATCTTCCCGGTTGACCAAGTGAAAGTGTCGGTCAAAGGCGTGTGGATCTGCAAAAAAGAAAGTATATTCATATTAGTAGCCAAACGATGCAAACTTTTTCTACTCTGAATACCCCACCTAGCGCCCCCTCCTCTGTCGGACAGTGAAGGCCGTCGTGCCACCTCCCTAACACGATGATAAAGTCCTTATTCAACCCCTTGCTGGACTCAGGGAGGCACTGAATAAGCCAAACCTTGTCATCTCTCGTTTTCATGTAATAGGATTTACCCTTTAGGTGTTGAAGGTTGTAGCACCAGTTTACATCGTGATGGGTCAACCTCAACCCCATTTTCTCGCTTAAAGCGTTCACACAACCCAGGATCCTAAACATGTTGACGGCGCACTGGGTGGGAGCTAGTCAGAAATGCCTAAGGTAATCCCTCGTCATCGGCCCTATAGGGATTCTCATACCACCCTCAATAAAGCGATTATGAGAATTACTACTTCCCCATCTTGCTTCCTAAAAAACCATTCCCCTTCTTCACAGTATCTCAAACCTACATCCCTAGGTATCCTATAGTCGGCGATGAATTTCTCCATTGCCTCTTCAGGCTCAACCAACTTTTTAAACCTATCCATCCCTAGAAACGGCTAAAGGGCTCAGGGAAGGACGAAAGAAAGAGAGGAATAAGGAGAGAGGAAACTTAGAAGAGAGAAAACACGAGTTAGGGAAATAAGAAGACTTATAGAAACGAGGAAAACCTCATCGGACAGGCCTTTTATGCTGAAAAGAGACGGGAGTTTTACTGGAGATTTGACTGAACTCAGGATATGTGCGCAAGAACTCTTGAATGTGAAAGTAAAGAGGTAAATCGGTTCAAATGGGCATTTATACCTTCGATTAAAAATAACCGTGCGGGTTTTCCCGCCCATAAAGTTAAAGAAAGCCCCACCGTTTGATTACCATCACACTGTTGAACGTGGGGAGCACAGAGCCGCTAGAATTTAATGAGGGCGCGCTCCGTATATCGAAGCGCCAGAAACGTGCCTTGGACACGAGAAAAGGCTCTGGCATTGATGGAGGACAAGACTTGACATGCCAGGATAAAGGCCCAAGGACATCAAAATCCTCCTCTCCGTCCGAGGAGCCGGACAATAGGATTTTGAGGGGCTATTGTGGGGTCAAAGACTTTGGCCATCCCGGCCCACTTTATACTAAGCCCAAGGCTCACGCCGAGGAAGAAGAAATGTCCGAGGACGGACGGAGAAAGTCTGAATTGCGAAGGAGCATCGCCGAGGACAATCCTGTCCTCGGCGAACTGAGATCATAGAAGGGAAGAGTAGCACGCCATCAAGGGCAGCCTCATAGAGCATCTCAAGAAACATGACGAGTACAGTGGGTCATCCATGGGAGCTTGGTGGAGGAGCAATTCAAGGAGAAACTATCACCTCTACATTAAATGCCCACAACTAACGTTTTGGCCGCATTAATGAGGAAATGAACTTTGAATAGTGCTGCTTTGGTTGCTGCAACTCGCAGAGGGTTTGGGACAACGGCTGATAGGACAAGCATTCAAGTAGTGATCGGCATGATCAACAAATGGAGGGCCAAGATCAACTAAAAGGGGATATATAATGTAAGATCAACTACAGGCCGATATCAATTTTTCGGTTAAATGAAGGAACCATGTGAACCTCAAAAACCGGCCACGGTTCTCAGAACTGTACGGTCTAACCTCGGTTTGAACGGTTTCATGCATTTTCCTGAGGTTTTCAAGTTTAAAAGAACCGTGAGAGGGGTTCACGGTTAACCGGGTCGGACCGTACGGTCCGGTCCGGATTTGAAAACCTTGATTCTAGGTGAAAATCTGCTTTGGTATTTTGTTAAACATAGATAAGAATGGATTTTTTTTTTTTAAGTGAAAATTCTACGTCAGTATAAACAATTGATTTAATTTAATAGAAGTTTTCTGTTGTTCTAAAACAGGAGTTAGAATAGTACATTTATAGATTTACTAATAGTTTATAGGACTAAAATCCCTTTCACATATTTTCATATCCCCCCCCCCCTCCCTCCCTCCCTCCCTTTTTTGTTCAAACCTTCACAAAATAAATTTGCTTCTATATTTTTTATATCTTCTTTTTTTTTTTATTGCACTATAATACTCCTTGATTTTTTTGTAGAATGGGAATCATAGAAAATTAACGGAAATTTGAAAATTTTATTATTAGTTGATTGTTGAGAACTTTTTTTTTTCCAACAACCAAAATATTGCCATTAATAACTCACTTTTTAACTTATTTGCAGGTTGATTTAATAGATTAAGAAGAGTGGTTTGGTTTTGCTCCACCAAATTATCAAAGACCATTATCTTCTTCTTCTTTTTGGTTGAAGGGGTGGTTGAAAAATGGATATTGGTGCTTGAATAGTAATGCACATAGCAAGTCCTGTACGTATGTAAAGAATTTATATAGTTGAATATCAAAGATTCATGTAATTTTTTGTATGTTTTATTTTCTGATTCAATGTCTTGATGTCAAAATAAATATCCCCACCCATGGTGAATACTGATTATAATTATATTTTTGGTATGTATTATTAAAAAAAAAATTTTGTTGTAAGCAACCAAACAACATCCCAAAAGTTGCTTTGAATAATGGTGGATGAAATAAAGATTGATTTTTGAGTTAAAGCATTCTCCTCCCCGTTTAGAAATGCAAAACATTTGCGTTATGCATCCTAAAAGACTACATCTCATCACACCACTATGTTTTTCAATGAATGAAAAAATACATCAATTCTGAATTAAGATAAATAAATAAAAAGTATTAGCCTTTCAAAAAAAAAAAAAACTAGCCTCTAAGCACATGCATATGCACGTGCTTACAATCTCTTCTATTTTTTTTTAAAGGTTAATAATTTTCATTCATCATAATTTGCAATTGTTCCATTCTTCAATCAGAAAAACATCTAGAGGTGATGAAATTATGTGTTTGTGGGTGAAATAATTTTTTTATATAAATCTCATCACACCTCTAGCTACTTTTGTGATTGAAGAATTATTTTTGTGATTGAAGAATGAAACAATCACGAATTGTGATGAATGAAAATTATTAATCTTTAAACAAAAATGGAAGAGCCTCTAAGTACGCGCATGAGCACGTGCTAAGAGGCTAGTCTATACTATCTATAAGAGAATTTTCTTTTTTGTATTAGACTTTTATGTGATTTAGAAATACTCTTAAACTTTAGTTTAACAGGAAAAAAAACTTGAGAACAACCCGATAAAATATATCTCAAACTCCACTTAAAATGCCTACAAAATAGGACACTTTTATACTAATTCATGTTTTCAAAACAGACTTATCCAAAATTTAAATAAAAAAAGGAAAATTATGACACTAGACAAAAAAAAGAAGAAGCCTAATTGCACGGGCAAAGCGTATGTGGTGAGGCTAGTATATATATATATATATATATATATATATATGGTGCTAATAAAGAGATTTTATATAAAAGCTTACATTTAAAACTCAATCTCATATAAAAAGATTTTTATGAAAGATGGTAATGGCACTAATGGTTATTTTGGCTGCAATTTTCGGCTAAATTTATTCTACTTTCCTTTACTCATCTTTTATCCAAATTCACCATAACTTTCAAACATTAATTTTGATAAATATATCCAACTTCATGATACGACAAAAAGGACCCAAGGATGTCATACAAAAAAAAATATACTTACTGTTGAGGGTTCTTTTTACATTTCTTGTATCTTAGACATGTGTCTTAATGTTATTAGACAACGTTTATTCTAGGCTCTTTCTAAGAAAGAAGTTGGGGCTGACGCTTCCACAGAATGGGCTCCAAGATCTCATTCTATCGTTGCCAGTTTGTGCGCAAACATTAAGTCCAAAGCCCAAGGATGACGTTGCTAACTGGGCTTATTCTGCCGCTGACTTTTCCTAACTTTCTGCTATGCAGTAAAGTTTTCTACACTTTTCTGCAACATGAGTGACTTTACTCCATCTCTACTGCGAAAGGAAGCTTTTTCCAGCCTTTGCTGCGGAACTAACTTTTCTTAGCTTTCTGCTGTGCAGTAAAGTTTTCTACACTTTTTAGCAACGTGGGTGACTTTTCTCAATCTCTACTACAAAAGGAATATCTTTCCAGCTTTTGCTGCGGAACTTTAGGGGCTGTTTGGTAATGTTGTTCTAGTAACGTTGTTTGTATTTTTTGGAAAAACGTGTGGGTGAAAAAATGTGTGAAAATACGTGTAGTGTTATTTAAATACTGAAAATTGTTGCTTAAAGCACCCTACCAAAAAGCCCCTAACTTTCCTTAACTTTCTGCTGTGCAGTAATGCTTCTGCTGTGCAATAAAGTTTTCTGCACTTTTATGCAACGTGAATGACTACTCTTCCTTTTCTACTACAAAAATACTTTTCTACTTCTTGCACATAAACAAATCTAAAACCCAAAGAAAATACCCATAAAGCAAATGTTAATTTACATGGATTAGCATATTCTTAAATACATATACATACATATATGCGTATATATACTTATACGTATTAACACACACACACACACACACACACACACACACATATATGGCAGAATATTAATTAGTTCGTGTTAAAAGAAAAACACATAATAACAAAGAAATAAGAAAGTTTCAGCAAAAAGGTTTAGCTAGCATAATAGCTAACACGGTAAATATGATAAAAAATGGGCTACAACAGAATAACTAGTATAACAAGTAAAGATACCACGATAGAATAATAAGTACAGCAGATATAAAAAAAGATGCCACAACAGAATGGCTAATATAGCAAATATAAGTTCTAACGAGTGAAAATCAAATGCATTTGCCACCAACATCAGGTGTGGAATCTTTCCGTGGAAAAAGTGAACCAAGAAGGAACCTGAACTCCAACTTGAACAACCTTGTCATAGGCTTCTACTATCAAAGTTGTGCATTTTGGAGAATAGGCCTAAATGGCTACTAGCTGTTACTTTTAAGGAATTTCAAAGAGTGAGTTTGCTGAAGAGGGAGAGAAAAGATAGTCTATTGATGCATACCCCTATTTTTGCCGTGTTTTCTCACTTCTCTTTACCACTTTCTTTCTTTCTTTCTTTCTCTCCGTTCTTTTTACTCTTAGTTTCTTTTTGCTATCTTCCTGTGGGTTGTTCCTACTACTATCTTGCAGTGGGTTGCTCCCCCCTTTCCTCATCTATGGCTACCTCCCCTTTTTATAGTGAGCTGATTCAATGAGATTTCTCCGTTTTACCAATAGGGCTTCACCAACTGTTTTTGGTTCATTGGGCATTCCTTTAGGACTGCCCACCAACCCATTGGTTGCCCAGCCACTATGATTGCTCAGTACATGTTTGTTGCACCACAACTTGTTTCACGACAAAATTCCTCTTTGTTTGGTTTTGCCGTGAGTCTCTACCTTTCAGTTCCAAACGGATAAGAATTTGGGTTTTTCTCACCTACCTCTATGATATGCATCAGATTATCCTAGCTATTTACTATCTCTTTTGGGTAAGATATCATCCCAGTAGGGTATATTCCCAAAAGAAGCCATGGGTAGAAATAAAATATAAATCCCTTTTCCCCCACTGCCAAACTACACCTTCTAAATTCCTTGGCCGTGGGCTCACCTCCCTTGTATTGGCTAGCTACAGGTTGGTGGTGCTCCAACCCTTATGTGCTTGCTCCACTATCTTCTATTTTTGTCTTCTTTCATTCCCACATCGTTTCTACTGTAGCAGATTGATTTTGTTTCATCCTACTACATGTCTCTTCTACTCGTGTTTGTCCTTTATGTAAGAGGATATGGGCTCTTGGGCTTACCTTGATTTTTTTGTCTTTTCTCTGATTTTGTTTTGTTTCTCATCCACACATTTTCTACTATTGTCTTTGTCTTATTTCTTCATGTGTTTCCTATTATGTTTGTCATTTCCTTTGGTTTGGCTTTTCTTTTCTTCACGCAGTTCCAGCTGCTGACACTTTTTACTATTCCTTGTTTCTTTTCATCGTGTTTTTTCATATTATTTTTCACTCTTATCCTTTTATACAAAAGGATTTGAGCCTTTGTGGGCCAAATAGTGTTTATTGGATCAAAGGGTATTAGACTCGATTGGCCTTATTCTGCCAAAGCCATTTCCCTGAGGAAGCAGTTGAGTCAGTTGATGAAGAAGAAAAGTTGATGGAATCCAAATTTGAGAAGATGGATGAACAAAGATGACATCCATACAGCCTACTCAAAGTTGTATAAAGTTTCTAAGAAACATGAGAAACTTTACAGACTTGCTACAAAGAAGCTCAGTGAGGTGGAATTGGAACAAGAAGAACTCTCCACCAAGGTTGATGAAGCTAATCATACCATTGGAGTTTTGCAATTTGAGAACAATTTTTTGGCTGAAAGGAACAAGAAATTGGATGCAGAATTGTTCCAAGTCAGAGCTCAATTGGAAAGGGCTTTAAGTGCCAAGCTGGATGAAATGCTTAACTTCCAGAAAGTAGCTTCTGACAAAACTAGTTTGGGGTATGATCATTCTATCTCTTCTCATAATACTTCTACTAGTGCTCATAATAAAGTCATTTTTATCCCTCCTGCTAATAATGATAACTCTGAGGATAATGAACCTAAGACTGAAAGTGCAAGTGAGAGTAAAAATGATAAGGGAAAATCTATTATAGGAGCACCCCCCAAGACTGTTAGGAAAGAGACCAAGCAAAATGACCATCGCTTTATCAACAAGAAGTCTCAACCAAAGAAGCCACACTTCTATCATCACTGTGGAGCATCCAGATATACTCATCCAAATTGCTATAAGTGGCTAGCCACTCAACAGAGCAATAGTGTGTCATCTTTTTGCAGCCAAAATCAACTTCAACTCTCTTTGGCTCCTCTTGGAGAACTTCTTAAGGCTGTCATGCTTCTTTCGAACTTCAATGGATTCAATTCTCCTTCTTATCCACCCAAACAAAGGTTCCTCATCTAGGTCTCCCATCTAGAAGGAATAGGACTCCAAGTGATTCTATCACTTTTCTCCCTTATAGCTTGTGTTTTTGTTGTTTTATGTTTTCTATTTTGAGTTAGTCTAGTTTTTATTCTTTCTTTTTATATGCTTACTTTGTTTGTTTGTTTGTTTGTTTTAAATAAAAAAAGGAAAAAATCAGAAAAATACGAAAACAGTGTATGTTTGTGTATATTGGTACTTGTGTACCTTGGATGGCCTTTGAAAAAAAGTTTCTTAACTTTGTATCATTTGCAGCTTAGATGATGCATAACTAAGCAATGTGAGTTTTGTGCCTTATTTTTGTGATGGGTATGTTTGGTTGATCTTTTATCATTCATATTCATATCACTCTTTTTTACTGTAAGGACTAAAAAATCCTAAGAGAAAGGTATAAATAACCATCTCACCACTAAAACTCGTCAATCATAAAACATCTGTGTGCAATTCATAAAAGCTGTGCTCGGTAAAGTGTAGCACTTGCACAGCAAAATCAAGATGTTTAGCTTACATAATTGGGTATTTTCTTTTCTTTCTCTTATATGCCCATGCATGATATGCTTAAAAGAAAAATATGCAAAGAATATGAAAAGCAAAAAGAATCAAAATGCTTTTAATATGGTTGCAAGTGTGTTTCCAGGAGATGTGGGAGTTATATGATGTACCTCGAATGTGATGGTCCCCATCAAACAATTATGATTTTGTGAGGGTGTAATTGATCTTCTCATATTATTACTCTTCATAATATGAATCACTTATGCTTTCTTACAAAGTCTTCACACACAACACACGTACTCTTTGCTACTCTTAATACATGTGTAGGTACAATGTGATTTGGTCATCACAAGGAATACATGTGGTAATATATGCTTACTAAACTGTCTAAACTTGTTTTTGAAAATAAAATTGGTTAGACTTGTTTAGAGTGTTTTGATTTAGGAATGCTATGCATCTAGAGTTGATGGTGTCTTTGAGTGCTTAGCTTGCTGCTTCGATGTTTGTTATAGTGTCTATCTTGTTGCATACATCTTATGTTGTTTTTCCTCCTTGAAAAACCTTATTTCTGGCCTCTCAATAGCTGCTTGATACCTCCTCGACATCATCTTGACAGTAGCTAGACACATGCCTTTTCTATCGAGATTTTTGGGTTTGTTCTTGACACCTCTCGACAGATAGCTCGATCTATCGAGCTAATTTCCTGGAGCTTCTGTCAGCTCGATAGCTTCTCGACACCTTTATGATTTATCGAGGCCTTTTTGTCGTCAACACCTCCTCGATACCTCTTGATCTATCGAGAATTAATTCTTGATACCTTATCGATCTATCAAGTTGCGTTTTTCTATATATAGTTGAGGTTCGACTCGGTTTTGCTCACTCTCAAATATCTCGATACCTCTCTCTTCTTTCTCGACCCAAACACTCCTTCACCAATATCTCTCTTCCCTTCAAGATTTTGGCCTTACCAAAGCTTCAATTTCTTGGCAAGTGTTCTTAATCCTCTCTTTTTCACCTTCTTCATGCATTTCATGCATTTAGACCTAGGTTTTCTAGTTGTGGGAAAATTTTGGGTTTTTGTGTTTTTGCTAAAATTTTTGGAATGGGTCTTGTTTAATTGTTATCACATGTTCATGCATTGCATTCTATGTGCATTACAAAATTGTTTCATGCATTCTAGGATTGTGTGACTGATTATATCTTGTGAATGCTGTTAGATTGGATTAGGTTTTTGCCCATGATGTAATTTACTTTTGCACGTCATATGCTCATGCATTACCATGCGCAGTTCTTTCTTTCCTTCTTTCTTGAACCTTCTGTTGTGTTCATGTTTTCTTTTTCTTCCCTCTTCTCGTTTAGCTTTTTGTCTATGGCACTTAAAAAGTCAGTCCCCTCCCAGAACTCGATCTCACATCGTCATTCCGCTTCTTTGTCTTCTTCTATACCTCCATCTGTTCGTTTTCGTAACGAAGATGCCCAAAAGGATTTCGACAAGAACTTCTTTGATCGGGCAATTCATTCGGAGCGTCAAGTCATTTTGTTTGACTTTCCAGACACTCCTTTACCCGGTGCATTTTGCTCTCAGGGTTGGGCTTCTCTATGTGAGAAACCCTCGAGGTGTCCTGACGTGTTCATACAAGAGTTTTACTCTAATATGCACACCAACGATACTTCTGTGCCTCGGTTTACTATGGTATTTCGTGGTACACGTATCGTAGTTACCCCAGAGCTCATTTCCGAGGTACTACGCGTCCCTGGGGTGGATCATCCAGATTACCTAAGTCATGAGTGTCTCTCTTCTATCTCTAGAGATAAGTTGGCCTCACTATTTTGTGAGAAAGCCATGTTGTGGGGAGGTTCCCTAAATTTCTCCACAACCGAGTTTGCTAAAAGTCCAAGGATCCTTAATATGGTGATGACCTTTATTCTCACTCTACAATCACACTATAACACTATCACTGAGCCTCGTGCTCGTTTTCTTCTTTCTCTCATGGAGAATATCTCTATAGATTTTCTATCACACATCATAGAGTCTATTATAGAGGTTTATCAAGACACAGCTACATGTGATAAGCTCATCTCTCCTTCAGCTATCACACACATCCTCACACACATGCACTTCACCATTCCTCCATTTTCTCTCTTTTATGTCATGGGTGCCATTAGTAAGGAGTCTATCCGAAGGAGTACAGCACAGTTGGCTGCAAAGCGACCTCATGTGGAGACGACAAATGCAACCCCTACCCCTCGACCTTCTTCTTCATTTGCCCCTTCTTCCTTCTCTAGGGCATATGTCTCTCTCGCTAACATCATGGATTACCTTCAGCATATGTGTGCTAATTTTGGTAGTCATCTCAACCATCTGTCTGATGAGATGTGTCAGATGAACACCAGAATAGGTCGCATCGTTTGCTGCCGGTTTCACCTTGGTGGTTTTGTACCCTCACCTTCACTCGATCCTGCTGAGGAGTCCTCTTTTGGTGGAGATGATGATGATGTTAATGGTTCTAGCTCTTCTAGTGATGATGAGATGACGACCTCTCAGTGATGCACCCTTTATCACTTGTGACAAAAAAGGGAAGTAGTTTTGTATATGAGAGTAGTCATTATTTTTATTTATTTGAGGAAAAAGTAATGGATGATGTACAACTGACCCGAATATCATGATTGCTACACGTTTGATAATTGCCATGCATTTAGGATCTGTTCAGTTAGGTGTTTTGGGAGTTTCAAAGAGCGTTTAAAAAAAAAAAAAAAAACCCAAAACGCTGTTTTGCCACCACTACTCCTCACAGCTTTTTTACAAACACTCATTTTAAACTCAAAACACTGTTTTCCAACAGTTTATACAAACACACTCTTAGTCTGCAATTATGCAATCTGCATCAAACAATTATTATGTAGTCCAAAATTTTAAGATCACGACTTTCCAAGCTTTTGAAAGTTTCAAACAATGACCAAAAGACTTTGGAAGTTTTGAACAATGACCAAAGACTTGGTGAGACATTAACAACATTAAAGTCTTCTAATGGTATCACTCGTTTTCATGATTAAAGGTTTCTGGCCTATCTATGACATAAAAAGAGTTGCGATTATTTTCTCCCACACAAATTTAAAGAGATAAAGCTACTAAGTAAACTTTTCTTACCTGTTCTTTTGGAAGACTATCTTCCCCATAAGTCCACTCCCCCTTATGTATCAATTGCTGCATACAGGGTTATATGGTAAAAAAAAGAAAGTAACAAGTGTTTAAGGGTCTACCTAAGTACATATGTTAGTAAAATCCAAATGAGATTAGTCTCTTATAGTGGCAGTTTTGTTGTAGTGGAAGAAGAATAAGATTAGTGTTAGTTTCCTCCCTTCAAAGAAAGTATTGTGTTTGGCTTACCATATATATCTTATTAAAAAACTAATTTGAAACTTACTAGGATAATTAAAATGATTTCTCCTAGTTCAATCTAGCATGAATCTTTAGCAAATAGTTATATAGTCCAAAAGTCACGCTAGCTAGTAGCTGGACCATGATGCCATTACTTTCCAAGTCTAAATAGAACTTCTGAACACTAACCAAAGATTTATTCAATGTAATTAGGATTAAAGTCTTTAAATAGAACCACATATTTTGAAGTCTTTTGGATAATTCGATAGTTATAACAAAGGAGGGAGGCTTTGAATCATGGAGGCACTAGGAGGTGTCAACTAACTGAGTTACAAAAGTCTTGGCATAGGTTTTGAAGTGTATTCCCCCATAACACAAGTTTTCAAGTTTGAACGAATTTAGAAAATCAATGACTTGAAAAGAGTAGTTGTATATTGTCAAACAATTATATACCTCAGAAGTCACGCTGGTCGATAGTGGGACCATGTGGCCATTATTTTCCAAGTATAAATATATTTTATGAACACTAACCAAAGACTCATTGCAACATTATTAGGATTAAAGTCTTCTCTAATATAGTACCACTCGTTTTGAAGTTTTTTTTTTTTTGTTTGTTTTTTTATTTATTTTGATAGTTATAGCGAAAGAGTAGTTGAGGATGTGACTTATGAGTTCTTTCACGTGGATACATATAGGAATTGGGGGGAAAAGTGATTAGATGTAACTTAAGAAATACCCAAAATGTTAGTGTTATTTTCAAAAGAATTAAATGATTTTTTTTTTAATAACAATCTTTTTAAAGAACTCGAGCTTCAAGAGCTCGAGTTATGCATGGAAACTCGAGTTTTAAAACAGTGGTACATTACTAAAAATTTGGCCAATGATAGTATTTGGCCATTTTGGCCGAAATTGGAGTCCACTCTATTTTAGCAGAGGTGACAGTAAAACTAACCTTAATACGGAGAGACTATATGCTTCAAATAATTTTTATTTTTTTGTAGCATACTGTTTTCCACAAGCTAGACAGGTTTTTATCCAAATGCTAGTATTTCAAGCCTGGTTTGGCTACATTTAAAAATTGCAAGCTTTTACAAGTTGCTAAAAAATGAAAATGGAATTTCAACTTTCAATCTCAACTACCATTCTCTTTTGTCTAGATACTCGATAGCGTAAAGCTTGTCTTCCAGTTCCAGATATTCGACGTCATTGGGAATGACTTAATCAGTAGATACTTGATAGCGTAAAATTTCAAAGCATAAGCGATTCGTAATCCATGACGTTTATGTCCAACTACAGCATGCCCAACCAAATAATCAAATGAACCAATCAAAACGCACTCGTTCACACAATTTTTGAAACAATGCAAAACAATCAACAAGCTTTTTCCCACATATTACTTTCATAGCAATAAAGAGCTAAATAATACATATCCGATATCTCTACTTCATGTCCAATTTTGGTTGCTATTTCAGCATCTGTTCTAAAATGATCAATCAAGCCTATAAATAGGCAACATTAAGAGAGTGAAATAATTATATTATGCCTTCAGAATATGCATAATCTCTCTTTCATAAGATTTCTCAAAATCAGGAGACCTATGTATTGTGAGAGAGATGATACACACAACGGATGGACTAGATATATTCTACTTAGTACCTAATCTATATTTATTGGGAAGAAAAAAAATAAAAAACTATTAAAGAATAATATTAATAAAGGAAGATATGAAAGAAAATCAATATGATATTCATTTGCAAGTTCATTATTCTTCTCACCAGTCTTAGTGTAGAATAAAGCCCCAAAGAAATAAAATGAAAGGAAAAAAAGCAAGGAAAATGTACATGATGTGTGTAAATACGGTAAACTAAACAATTAGCACTATAAAAGTATGCAATCAAGCTAAGATCATCTCCCATCATCAAAGTCCAATAATACATGGTCTCTCACGCTATCATACACCTCAGTACTTTTATTCCTAACATCATATTTGCTAGAATCTGATGTCTCAGCGATCAAGTGTTCAGTCTCTTCGAAGTTGGAGTTAACATTGACCCACGAATGCTTCTCCATCTTTCTTAAACCCTCCAATTCCATCGCTACTTCCTTCATAGTAGGCCTATCCTCCCCTTTCAAACTTAAACACTTCTTGGCAAGATTTGCCACTTCCTTCAACTGCTCAGCATTGCCTTCATTTGCTATATATTTCTCAAGAATTTCCAACAATCTATTTTCTTTAAAAGAAAGGAGAAAATATGTTACCAAACTTCTCTCCACCTCAGGTTTATCAAATGAAAGTGCCTTTCTCCCCGTCAATAGCTCAACGAGAACCACTCCAAAGCTATAAACATCACTTTTCTCAGTCAATTGACTTGTGTGCAAGTATTCAGGGTCTAAGTATCCAATAGTTCCTTGCACCATTGTCGCTACTTCTGCTTGATCTAGTGGAACCAATCTCGAGGCTCCAAAATCTGAGACCTTTGTTGTGTAACTGCTATCTAGCAATATGTTTGAAGACTTCACATCTCTATGGATTATAGGTGTAGAAGCTGCAGAATGCAAATATGAAAGTGCTTCTGCTGTTTCTGTAGCTATCCTAAGACAAATTTCCCATGATATAGTGGACACCTTGCTTTCACTATGTATGTACTCGAAGAGGGTACCATTAGGTACGAATTCATAAACTAGGAGAGGAACTGATGTCTCCAAACAGCAACCCAATAGTTTAACCACATTCCTATGATTAATTTGGGAAAGTACAATTACCTCGTTGATGAACTGCTCCATTTGACTTTGATCCACTATTTTTGATTTCTTGATGGCCACAATCTTGTTATCCGGTAAAAATCCTTTATAAACAATACCAAACCCTCCTCGACCAATTATTAGAGTTTCATCGTAGTTGTTGGTAGCCTTCTTGAGCTCTTCTGTGGTGAAGATTTTGGCGGTTTCAGTTGAATTTTCTTGTCTAGAGAGTTGCTGCTGTAAAATGAAACCACCATTTTGCTTAAAGAACTTTTCTTTAACTTTGATCAGATTTCTTTGCTTGACTATCAAGTACAGCCAAGAGCAACAGACCAGCATGACTATCAAGCCTATGCCAGCACCTACAATCGAAAGAAATAGAATATTATTAATATTGGACTTCATACTATTTTCAAAGCTAATAGATGGACTCAGAACTCTATCCCAAAAGGAGTTATTAAAGAGTTATTTTTTTAACATTTCATACCCTTAGAAAAACAAACAAGTTTCAGAAATTTTGTCGCTAGATTTAGTCAATGGATTTTTCGTAACACTTGTTCAAAAGTCTCAACTATCCCTGGAAAATGGAGACTAAAGAAAGAGCTTTAACAAATTCAAATTTCCTTTCTTTTCCGCAGGCGCCCAACCATGCCTTTTTTTTTCTACAGAAAAACAAACCCCCTTTTCTCTTTTAATCAACAGTTAAAATTCATTTTGTGATCCTACATCCAAAACTCAATCTTTAGTCTCAATGGAAAAAAATTATTATGAGATATGATAACTGTACTAATTTTCAAATATAAATTATTTTAAAGATATACAAATTTTACCATATAATCTTTATAAATTAATGTGACAGTAAATATAATTGACAAATATCAACACACTCATATATATTTATATACTATATGATAAGTAAATATCAAAATTACTTATTTATGATTGTGACACTTGTAGATGGTATTTAAATTTTATAATATTCCTGCACCAGTCTTCAAACATCAATAATGATAGATATTTTTCCCTCAAAAAAAAAAAAAATTAATGATAAATATTTTTTCAAAAGGAAAAAAAAAAAGAAAAAAAAAGAAGGTTTTTAACAACAGGTATTTGACGCAACTTGATGATACAGACAGAATCCTTAAATAAACATACCAAACGCGAGGTCAATTGCTAGTAATGAGTGACCAGAAGTTTGATGGACACATTCCACTCCGTCCAAATGGTAACCCTCCTTGCACTCGCAGCGAAAACTTCCAGGTTCATTAACACAAAATTGTGTGTCGGTCGTGCAATTATGTTTCAGCTCTTTACATTCGTCCACGTCTGTAGTTATAAAGCTCATTTTTAAGTAACTAAGAAGAATTAAGTATAATCAAATGCAATTTCATACTATTGAAACGAAAATGAAAGGTATTGGCAGGCTATAGTAATTTTAGAGACATAAAAAATGTTAAATAATTTTAAGACGAAGATGAGAAGTTGTGATTACTATAACAATTTTACATAAATCCTATACTTTTATAATACACAACATGCAGCTCAATCACTGGAAAAAAATTTGTAAATTTCTTGTGTAACTGAAATTAGGCCACAATATTTTAGAAATTCTTCAAATTTTTTTTTTAATTATCATTCCATGCAAATTTTTGTGTATATTTATATATAGGGAAAAATTAACTAATGTAGAAACTATTTTAAAAACTTTTTATGAAATAATAAAAAGATAATTGAGTTTTTTTGACAGATTTTTATATTTTTTATTGAAAATTATATCAAAATTTTTGTAAAATAGTTTATTAAAAAATGTTTTAAGAGCACCCATTAACCAGAGCCTATATAAATGTAAATTGAATACCTTGGCAGCCGTCTTTGAGGTAAGGGTTCCCACTGTAACCGTTTGTGCAATTGCAACGGTACCCAGACCCGTTGTTGGGGTCATCACATCTGGTATTCCATCCATATACGTAATTCGCTTTGTTCTGAGCAATTTCACACGTCTCGTTACCAATTGCCCAATCAAGAACCATCGGAAGGGTTTCATTTCTTCGTAGACTGTCAAGATAATCTGAAGAGAAATTGAACTTTTTTCCTTGAATAACAAAGGCAAAGCTGCATGGATTGAAATCCCAGACTTCTGTGTAGTTCTTAAAGCTATATGCTTCCAAAGTAATATTTTTCAATCCTTTAGGAATATCCATCTCGCAACACCCAATCCCAGAGCAAGACCCGTTGACTACATTACTTTTGTCTTGACATACGGAAAGGCAGCCCATGGAGAACGGTTTATCGTTCTTGTAACCATGAAGGTATGCCTAAGTGTCACAGCCAATGGCCACGAACTTGTTTTGGGTGTCAGAAATTGTGTAATTCCCTGACTTGAGACGTTTTCGCCAGTTGTATAGCCCACGCGGCTGATCGTAACAGTCAACGGCGTTATACATCAAGATTTCAATCTCGCCATGGATGGAAATGTTTGTAACTTCAACATTTCCAGACAATGGTTTAGGTTGTCCGAACGCGCTGGTACAATTGATTAAAAATTTTCTATCACTAGTGTCTTTCAGGTGACACTCTTTAGTTAAGCCAAAGGGGTATGGGATTTTTACATCTCCACATATTTCGGTACAGCCAGGCAGGGCTAATGGATATTCTGTTGCTGCGGCTGCCATTGCTGATAATAATAATAATATGACCCCAACCCAGGTGACTTGGATAAGCATCCTATGGTATTGAAAACCCATAGTCCCACTATTTTCCCACAAGGGTGTTAGAGTGTGTGGAGAACTTCATACATGCTCGACTTTTTATAGGCAGGCGGAAAGAAGAATTGTTCAACATTTTCTTTTCTTTTTTTGCTGAGAGAAGAATTGTTCAACATTAGACTTTTCGTTTATATACTTTTACATTAATTACATCTAGGAGTGGGTGTTGCATAACGTAGACTTTGATAATAATAACTAAAGTCTTAGTCTTTTTGTTTTTGTTTTAGTAATAATAAATACTCTAGATTGTTTATAGTTAAATCTGCAAATAACTCTAAATTCTCTAATAAAATTATTTATTTATTTATTTTTTTAGAGTTTCAATTTATGTTGTCCGTTCTTGATAATAGTTATTTATTATCAAACTAAGACATTAATCAGTTTTTGGTATAGGCGGAGCTTGATCTCCAGATTTTTTATTTAACCATCAAAGATTTTATCAGTTGAGCTAATTGAAATTTACTTCTCAAATAAATTTTAAATTTCTCTAAAAAAAGAAAAAGTAACTCAAATGAAAGCCTAACAACACCTGCTGTGTGACATGAGGATCAAGGTTGTCATTATTATTTTTTGTAACGCCAGCAACAGTATTTTGGGTTGAACTATCCCAAAATTACGAAACTCAATAAAAAAAAATGCTTGCGATTTTGTATAATTCACAATCCCCAAAAAGCAAAATATATTCTCAGAATTCTAAGTCAAATTGGAATTTTGCAACACCTGTTTCCTCCCTTATTTGATTTACGAGTAATGCTGCGACACTAATTTTGACATAATTTTGTGTCACAACTCGCTACATGGTGAGTGGTGATTGGTAAGGTTGTGTCAGTAGGCTATGTGGGGACACACTCTTATCAATTACAACTTGTCATATGGCGAGTCATGGCACAAAATTATGCCAAAATTAACGTGCCAACATTACTCTTTAATTTATATATACATTTAGAAAGAAATAGTAGGACCGGTCACCTCAAAGTTGACCGAGCCATAACATCTTTTAGGGAAAGTTACACTATACCCCTAAATTATATCTCATTTTACGCTTACTCTCTAAACTATTTGAATGCCCACTTAACCCCTTTATATAATTACCAGTGTAACACTTGCCTCCCATAAATTATGAGAAAGCACACTTACCTCCCTAAAGTATTATCCGTGTAACACTTCGCACCCCATCTCATGGGGTAATTATTTATGGAAGTAAGTGTGTATTTTTATAGTTTAGAGAGGTAAATGTAAAAGATGTATAGTTTAGGAGGTAAGTGTAAAAAATGGTATAGTTTAGAGGAGTAAGTGTAAAACATGGTATAGTATAGGGGTAAAGTGTGCATTCTCATAGTTTGGAGGGTAAATGTAAAAGAGGGTATAATTTACGAGAGTAAGTGTGCACTTAGATAGTTTAGGGGGGTAAGTATAAAATGAAGTATAGTTTAGAGGGGTAAAGTATAATTACCCCTTTTTTATGCATAATAATTAACTTTATTAGTAGATTTAAACAGCTAAAAAAAATCTATAAAAGTTTTTATTATTTATTATTTTTTATTTTTTTTACAAGATAGAATTTCTACTATAACCTAATCTAAGTGTATATATGTGTATAGCTCCCTCCTGAAGACTTGAACCCTAGCCCTTACCCCCCACACCCCACAAGCATTTATACTTGTGAAGTGACCACCGCACCAAGGGGGAGCGGTGGTAAAAATCTATAAAAGTTGAGGGTATGTAACCTTTAAAATTTGTGTGGGTTATTAGTGAAGTAAGTGATTTATATCTTTAGTTATAGTTGAATAATAAATATATTACATAAATAAGCAACAAAATAATCTTTATTTTATTGTAAAAGTAAGTGTTAAAAAATTTAGAATTTTGATGACTTAGTTATCTTCTGTATAAGACGTACTTAACATGGCCGATCTAAATTAGAATAAAACTTAACAATATATGAAAAATGGGTGTAACCCTATCAACTTTGATGAAGAGTCTCTATCCAAAAAATAAAAAAATAAAAAATTCAATGAAGTATTGCCCTATTACAGTTTTGCCTTATACATTTGTTACAACTAGTGTTTGACCCGCGCAATGCGCGGGATCAAATAAACCAACGTTACACTTTAATTACAAAAATTAGACTTTAATCGCAAAAACATTATATCATTACATTTCTAAAATTGCTATTATGATCAACTTAACATAAAAATTATATCATAACAAATCAAGAGACATATACAAATGTTATAGTGAATAATAGAATCAATTTAAAAAGTAAGATAAATATATGTGGTACAAATAGAAAAATGTAAGGTTTGTCAAGCAAGATGAGGTTTGGCAAAACAAAAGAAGTTTATCTTCACCTTGTGATAATGATGAAGGCACAATAGCTATTGATGGGGGTAATTTCTATCTTCACCTTGTGATCATGATGAAGATGCAACAACCAACAACCTATTATGATCTAGCACATCAAGGGAAAGAATCAATAAATCAACTAAAGAAATAAACATACTAAGGACACAAATAAAAGAACTCTCACTAAAGTGTTTGACTTCCTTAAAAAAATGTGACTCAAGCCACAGCAAACCTTGAAATGTAATTTGATGGGAATAAAAACCTAGACACTATGATACTTCACAATAAAGATTGAGTAATTTAAAAAATGGAAAATAAATTGAATCTAAATTAAGTCATATCAATGTCAAGAGTAAGAAAACATTTTTTTTCACATTAAATTCAGTAAAGAAATTTGAGTATAGCACATACACAGCAAAGTGAATTAGTGAAAAAACCTTCAGCTGATCCAAGTTCAATCAAACATAAACTCTATCAATTTATATAAAATAAAAATCAGACCTAGTAACTTCACGTTTTTGCTTAGCATCAATACAACAATTTACTATTAAACTCCCACGATACTATCATAGTATCATCATAAGCCAATCATACTAAATTTTATAAAAGGATAACATGAGTAAGACCTGGCATGCTGAAGGAATTGAGTTTTATAAAAATGAACAAACAATCAACATTCTAATTGTCGTGCCACTAAAAAATTGTGAAAAGAATTTGGTTAGAAAACTATGAAGATTTGCCTGCACCCATTATAGATCAACAAATCTAGCCTTAGTATCATATAAATTAAGTACCAACACATATTTCAATGGGTTACTCATTTTCAATAAGTCTTATGTAATTTAGACTGTACATAGGTAATCCACGTTTAAAGCTGATGACCATCATTGAGCACAGTTTGTTCATTATTTAATGAGGAAGGCCTTATTAGTCTATATAATATAATATAGATAGGCTTATGTTATGAATATTAGCTCATAGGATAATTAGATGAGATCATCCATGGTATTTAGATGGGTGGCCATTAGATGAATAATGAGTAATTATAATTAATAGATACTGCTAGTAACTCATGATGATGAACAAACTTGGCTAATAAATGAATAAAAATTATTATTAAACAGTTTATGGCCTGATGGGTTAACATACTGAACAAATAGTGGTATTCTCTTAACATTAGGAAATTAGGTGATTGATAATTTGGTGATATAATGTGAGTGGTAATTTGCCAATGAGTAATAATTTCCAATTAGTCACTGTTTTCAATTTATAAGCACAAAGTCATAATAACCGGAAATCTATTGATCTCTATACCCATTAGCAGAAATTTTGAGTTTATAATTGCATCAACTCACTCAAACATTTGTGGGATAAACTCACATCAATTTCAGTATGGACCCAATGGTTTTCAAGATGTCTATTGTAGATAATCATTCATCTAATTTGTGAAACAACTACCAATATTTCCCATGCATGCCATTATTAATGATTATAATAATAATCAGCTTCATATGCAAAGTAATATTGAGTGCACGCAAGGCACAAACAGTTCACAACAATGCAATAAATTGGTATACAAGTCATACATTAATTAAAAAGTTATGTTCCATTGCTAAAGTCTTGGATTACAGAGAGAATTACACCAAAATTCAGGCTTTTTTCCACTAATACATACCAACACATACCAACACAAATTCAGGCCAACACATACCAACACAAAAATTCTGCCAAAACCTACCAATATACACCAAAATTATGGCCTTTTTACACTAATACCTACCCACCTAATGACCCATTTCCCCCCCACCTATTTGGCCAACCAAAAGAAGCATCAAGCAGAGTAGCATCCCACTTATCACCAGAGACAGCCCCAGGCAGATGAGCAGCCTCTTCTCTCTCCTCCTGTAGCCTACAATGTCAGCTTCAAGGGTTAAAATCCGTTGCCTCTTCTCCGGAATTAGCACCTTGCCATGCTCGCAGATTTCATCATCACGCCATTGAAAAAATTTACACTTGCGTCTAACCTAACACCCAAGAGCCAAATAAAACCCATTATATATTCAACCAAAATCATGAAAAACAACAACAAATAGTATTAGCAAAATCTAGTCACAGCCAATCCAACACTTGTATTAGCAAAATACTAAAATCCTTGAAACTAAAAAAGACCCACTAAAGGAAATAGCTATAAAATAAGAACCCAATAATAGAATCCAATAAATGTTCCATAAAAACAACATCTTTACAGTCAACGAAGCCCACAAAAAGTTCCTCTTTCTCACTCTGTTTTTTTCCCCACCCAGAAAATCAATAGAAATTTAAAAAGTGTACAAAGAGAGATCGTGTATGATTGGAAAAAAGAGAGATAGTGTATTATATAGGTACTAACTTATCCAGTAATTTGGACACTCGTAGAACCTTCTTCCAGGGTTCTCAGGAGTCCACAAAACAACCAAAACGGGTTTCTCAGAGCAGAAGCATTGGGTTGGGCCCCTTTTCCTCAAGCTTCCACTCGATGACATCGAGCTTGATTCCATGAGAGTAGTTGTGAGCGTGGAGCTGAGTTCGTGGCAAGGAGATGAGTTTGTGGCGAGGAGCTTAATTTGGGGGTTAGGGATTTCTGAATTTGGGGGTTAGTTTGTGGAGGAGCAGTTGATTATAAAGTCTATAAAGTCACGTGAGGGCCACGTGACCTCCTACAAGCAGGAATTGGGCTAACTAAAGGGCAGAAAAGCCACGTGGAGACTTGTGGACATTATTTTAATATTTTTAACTTATGCCGTTTGCCACATGTGCATTTTCCGTCTCTGATGGAACGGTAGGGACAAAATCGAGACGCGTTTTTCAGGAAAGAGAGTAAAAGCGGTGAAAATAAAATATAAGAACTAAAGTGCGAATCGCGTGAAAATTTAGGGACGAAAATATGGTTTTCGCCAAAAATATTTAAAAAAACTGGGGACATTGAGAAACGGTTTCGTATTGTTTTCTAGAGGTGTACCCGACTCGCTGTAACAGTCAATGGACTTATACATCTCCACAGCTTTCGGGGGTGAGAAATTATAGAGTCCTCTGGTGGACCACGTCACTTGTCCATCATTCCACTAAAAAACTTCCACTTATTTAAAATTGCTAAGTCAGTAATTAATTTCTGTTTTAAAAATTTTTTTAACTAATAATTTTAAACAGGTAGAAGTTTTTTAGTGGAATGGTGGACCATATCACTTATCCACCATGTGGATCTTATAATTTCTCCTTTCGGGGCAGTTAAGGCAGAGCAAAAGGAAATTAATGTTTCTGCGGTCGCCATTATCATACCAACCCAGGTTATTGAAGCCCATATTTATTTTTATTTTTGAGAAACGGAAACCCATATTTTCGAGAATAGTGTCTTCCTTTTTTTTTTTTTTTTAATAAATGTTTTATCAAATTTTCTTTGGTAAAACGTTTCACAAAATTTTACAAAAATTTTATGCTCGACAAAAAAATATTTGAAAAAACTGGGGACATTGAGAAATAATTTCGTATTGTTTTCCACAGGCATACCCGAGTCGTTGTAAGTTTGTACCAGTCAATGGAGTTAGACATCAAGATGTCCATATCGCGATGAATGGAAACATTTTGGAGCATTGAGAAACGATTTTGTATTGTTTTCTAGAGGCGTACCCGACTCGCTATAACAGTCAATGGACTTATACATCTCCACAACTTTCGGGGCGAGAAATTATAGAGTCTTCTGGTGGACCACGTCACTTGTCCATCATTTCACTAAAAAACTTCCACTTATTTAAAATTGCTGAGTCAGTAATTAATTTCTGTTTTAAAAAAAAAACTTTTAACTAATAATTTTAAACAGGTAGAAGTTTTTTAGTGGAATGGTGGACCACATCACTTATCCACCATGTGGATCTTATAATTTCTCCTTTCGAGGCAGTTAAGGCAGAGCAAAAGGAAATTAATGTTTCTGTGGTTGCCATTAATATCATACCAACCCAGGTGATTGAAGCCCATATTTATTTTTATTTTTGAGAACCCATATTTTCGAGAATAGTGTCTTACTGTTTTTTTTTTTTTTTTTTTTTTTTTAATAAATGTTTTATCAAATTTTCTTTGGTAAAACGTTTCACAAAATTTTACAAAAATTTTATGCTCAACAAAAAAATATTTGAAAAAACTGGGGACATTGAGAAATAATTTCGTATTGTTTTCCACAGGCATACCCGAGTCGTTGTAAGTTTGTACCAGTCAATGGAGTTAGACATCAAGATGTCCATATCGCGATGAATGGAAACGTTTTGGAGCATTGAGGTTTCCAGTCTTTGGTTGAGGTTGACCGGACGACGAGTCACGATTGATAGAAAAATTTCTAGCTTGACCTTTCAGAGCTAAAGGAAATTCTGTCGGTTCCATTAATATCACACCAACCCTGGTGATTAGCATAAGCATTCCTATGGAATTGGAAACCCATAGGTAGTACCAATGTTTCCGACCCTTTTTAAAAACAAACGGGAAGAAGACCCGGTCAGTTCAATGCATACACCATGAGTCTTTGTGATTAATTAAACTTGTACGTTTTAGAAGTGCATGCTGCATTAATATATCAAAGGTAGACTTTGACAAGGTCCTAACGAGTAACGACTAGTATATTACCAAAATTAAAAAAAAAAAAAGAAAAAAAAAGGACGAACTTTTTTTTTTTTTTTAAGAATATTAAGTAATTTTTTAACACACACGGGGAGAGGGGAGAAAGTTTTTTAAAGAAACTTACCGTGGTATATATCCAAAAGGGCCTAACTCTTAGATACATAGCACAAACTTTAAACCTCTTTAACTCACAATCATTTTCCAATGTGGGATTAACCCACTGTTTTTTTTTTTTTGAGAATACTAAGTAATTTTTTAACACACACACATGGGGAGAGGGGAGAAAGTTTTTTTAAAGAAACTTACAGTGGTGTATATCTAAAAGGGCCTAACTCTTGGATACACAGCATATGCTTTAAACCTCTTTAACTCACATTCATTTTCCAATATGGGATTAACCCACTGTTTTTTTTCTTCTGAGAATACTAAGTAGTTTTTTAACACATACACACACGGGGAGAGAGGAGAAGGTTTTTTAAAGAAACTTACAGTATTATAACTATAGTGTTATCCTTAAATTTTTTTTTGGGTAAGAATATTTCTCTCTATTGTCTATATTTATGTATTAAAAGAGTTGTTGTGAATCGATCCAAATTGAAGAAAGAAATATTTATTAATAAAATTTATTGTACAAGAATAAAGATAGGGTCTCATTCCACACATCAATATGTACCGACAAAAATGAAATTTATAGGAAGAGGAAAATCCTTTTTTTTTTCTTTTTTTTTTTTGCTACATTTAGAAAAAATTTTGTTCTTTCTTTTAAAACTTTTATAACTAGAAAGTACTTTTGTTTCAATTTGAATTTTTTTTTTTCGAGTTCTTTAAAAATGGGTTCTTACAAGTAACTTAAATTTCTCAAATTTAAAAAAGTAACTCAAAGGAAAGCCAAACAACCAGCTCTAGTGTTTGTGAAACGAGGACCAAGGTTGTTAGGTTTTTTTTTTTTTTTTGGGGGGGGGGGGGGAGGCGGGGGTGTTAAACTCCAGCAACAGTATTATGCGTTGAACTTTACCAAAATTATAATCTTAATCACGTAATTAACTAAATCAAAAAACAGATGTGCAATTTTATATAATTCACAATTGCCAAGGGCAAAAAGCCAAAAATATATTCTCAAAATTCTAACTCAAATAGGCTTTACAACATGATTTGGAGACTAATCGAAAGTGACCATGTGATGGGTGACTGAACAACGGTTTGGTCTCTTATTTGATGTGGGGAAAGATTAGGTCTAGTAGTCTAGTACACTTGACCTATTTTATCTACATATAGGAAGAGATTATAATAAGAGGGTTCACAAATAAGAAATCTATTAGTGGTCTCTTATTAGCTAAATGCATGGATTTATTGAGAGAACAAGAGATTGAGTGCCCTCCAGACTTATAGGGGTTGATATTATCACCTTGTATGAGTGATGCTAAAAACAGGAACGGATCTATACGTTGACTAGGGGGGCAATGGCCCCCCTAATTTTTTTATTTTTTTATTTTTTAAATATTAGTATGTTAATAGGTACTAATTTTAGCAATTTTGTTCAATAAAATTACATTTTGCCACCCCTTAACAATGTTATCAATTCTTTTTAGAGTAATGTTATAGTCACACTTTTTTACAACATTTTTACAAACTATTGAGGTAGCAAATTCTTATTAGTTTGCACATTTGCATCACTTTTTATTTATCAATAACTACTCACCACATTAGCAATTTGTAAAATTTTGTAGTTTTAGCATTTTCCGCCTTTTAAAGTCCAAAAAAATTAGCCCAGCAACAAAAATTATCAATAATAAAGCTTAAAAAAAAAATTAAGCCCAATCAATCTATTTTACCCAAAATAAACAACTTGGCAATTTAGTGTGAGTTTGGATAGTGTTTTCGGCCTGGCGTTGCGCGTTTGCGTTTCATTTCTGTGGGTCCTGTGCACTGTTCATGGGACCCACAAGTACGGAATCTGGTAAAATCAACTTTAAAACTGGGTCCCAAGACACTATTCACACATTTAAAAATAATTTTGCTACAGTGTTTTTAGTTTTCAGCAATAAACGATATCCAAACAGACCCTTAAAAAGTTTTAAACAAAAATCCTTAGTGATAAAGTAGTAGAGTCAAAAGTCGGAGCTGCCACACACAACTAGCAGCAGAGCCGCCCCCCCTAACTTCAAGTCCTGGCTCCGTCCCTAGCTGAAAATTAGGAAATATGTAGAATTCCAGCCCCGCAAGAGATTAAGAAGGCAATCTAGGACATGCATGGCAGAACTAAAATTCCCAAGTCTTGATTGTTTCACAGTGTTCGTTTACAAGAAGTATTGGGAGGTGGAGGGCTTGGGGGGGGGGGGTTGGGAGGGTGGGAGTGGGGTTTATTGGTGAGCAACAGTGAGTGTAGTCGCTAGTTTCTTCAACATGGAAGAATGACAAAAGAGGTAAATAATTCACTAATCTTTCTTATCCCAAAGATCCCAAAAAAACTTCCTCTTTTAATTATCTTAGGCCTATTAGCATGCGATGTGTAATGTAGTGTATAAAACCGTTACCAAGCTTATTGTAACATGACTAAGGAAATTTACTGTCCAATCAGATTGCCCTTATCAATCAGTGTATCCTTAGGAGATGGATTGCAAAGAATGAAGTATCGGTCCAAGAGATTCTTCATAGCTTCAAGAGGAGAAAACTAAAGGTAGGTATGCTAGTTATATTAAGTTAGATTGTCGAAGGTCGTATGAAGATCCAGTACAATATTTAGTATTATACCTGATGCAATTAACCCTTCTCCCTCTTACAATATATGTTTTTTTTTTTCACATTTTTATTTAACATTTTACTTTTGTTAACTTTTTTTAATCAATAGTTGAGATTGAAAGTTGCTTTTTTCAACTATCAATCTCAACCACTGAGAGGAATTGCATCAAGTACAATACTCTAAATACTGCAACTAATCTCAATCTGTCAAAGGTATATAATAGAGTTGATCGGAGATTTCTAAGGCTAGCATTGTGTAGCTCCGGATTCAATGAAAAGTTCATTAATTCATTGTATCATGGAAATGTCTCCACAGTCTCCTTTGAGATCTTGATGCAAGCCTAGATGGTTAGCCTAGTAAGGGGTTTAGGGAGATCCCCTTATTCTGTAATTATTCATTCTATTCCAGGAACTGCTGTGAAGAATGATTGAAAGAGAATTATTGGAAGACAGACTTTCAGGAATTAAATTAAACAATGGTGGACCAACAACTGCGCCCATCTTACGTGTGCAAATGACATCATACTCTTCGAGACCATGCAAAGTCTTCATGAATGATTCAACATGCAAGTTAACTATCAATCTAATATAATTTGTAACTTTGACTTTATTAAATTCTTCCAACTTAATTTGACTCTGTTTATATATGATAATCAATTTGACTCAAGAAAATTTAGTACCACAAGTTATCTCACAGCTTCTTTGCCACAATTATGACATGGAAGATTGTAAGTGATGGAGAAAAAATGGCAAGTTCATGTGTAAGTGATAGGCAAACTACTCACAGTTTGCATATCAAAATTATAGTAAAAAGTTGAAAAATAATGTGTGGTCTTAGAACTACTCATTTGACTTGATCAGTTTATGTAAGATTTTTTATTTCAGTTTATGAAGTGTTAACCATTGAATAAACATAATTTGTAATTTCTTTGACTTTCTTCAAGCTTAAAAATAAATGTTGGATCTTAAAAAAAAAAAAAAAAAAAGAAAGATTATAAGAAAGGGTAAACTACACTAACCAATAACCACGCCTAACGTATGTTTGTAAACATGGACCTACCACATGGTTATTATCAGACAATTACTGAATTACCTCCTTTGTGGTTTTCTCTCATAGCATTGTGAGAGACTGTGCCCTCGGCCCCTTTTTAGGTGTTGGGCCAAACTCACGTGAATGAGTGGAGTTGTGTTATTGCCTCTCAAAATGGAAGTTCGACTGATTATATTTTCCCCTTTAGATTAAGAGTTTTACAATGGAGTCGCCACTTATTTAATTATTGGAAAAAATAAGAAAACCATAATTGAAAAATTCATCATTTTATTACATGCCTTTGGTACTAGATACAATCTAAGATAAAATACATGGCTTTGTTTCCTAGTTACAATCTAGAAATTGAAAATTACAAGGATAAATATTGATCTATCAACCCACCTTGCCCAGTGAAACCGGTCTTCTAGACTATGGTGGCCAACATTCATATCATATCATCTAATATATTATCAATCAATTGCATGCTGAATTTAATGTGTGTGCATGTGATAAACCCTAATTCCCTTTATTAATCATTGCATTTGGATTGAAAAATAAATTCTAGTGAATGTGTGTGGATGGTGATATCCTAGATTCAAGGATTTAAGAGAATTATGAAACAAACATTTTTTTTCATATTATTGATGTCGATTTAGGATCAAAGCTAGTGTTATGCATGAACATGTGATGAACAACCAATAACATGTGAAGAACGCATATGAACAATTAAGAACATCCAAACATATTCAAGGAATTTAAATAAACACTAGCATGCTCTAATCTTAATCTCATCATAATAATATAAAAAAACAAGTTAGGAAAAGAGATTATACTTGCATGCAAGATCCACATGGTGGAAGAGGAGGCTTTTGGTGGAAGTCCTAAGGGTGGAATTGAAAAGAAGAACTAGAAGAGGGAGAGTAAGTCTCACTTAATACCTTGAGTCTCAAGAAGACTAAGATATGACAAGACTACTCAACTTCACTAGAACTTAAGAGAGGAGAAGAGAGGGTATTTTTGTGTGTTTTGGAATAGAGGAGATGGGGGGTTTATATAGTAGTGGTGGAGAAAATATGAATGGAAGGTCATTTAATGAGGGTTAACAAATGATCAAAAAGAATCATGAACCTAGACCTTATTTTGGACCTTGGGGAAATCTGATGCATTAAATGTAAAGATTGGTGGGAGTGATGAGCAATCACAATTCGGTTTTCCCGTAGCTACTGTAATAGTTTGCAGAGCCAAATTCAAAAAAAAATCATATCTTACTCAATTCTGATCAGAATTGTCTCGTTCTTGTGCTTAAATTGAAGCCCTGGATGTCTAGTGGAAAATTAACCTCATTCATAGATTCAAAATATTCCGAGAGATATCAACGAAATGGTGAGCAAAGATCATTTGTTAGAAAATAATTTCAGCATAATTAACATTAGTAGGTTCTAAATTAGTTTCCAATCAACATTAATAGGCTCCAATCACTCCCATTTCAGACTTAATTAGTTCCAAATTTACCCTAATTAAAAAATAATTGCACAAATAACTCATTGAATAATTAATATTTGACTATCTAATTAATTAAGTGTGTGCAACCTTACCATAAAATGTAGTCCTACCCAATCAAATTATGACACGTCATTAATCTCAAATTGATTATAATTATAACAAATTGGAATCAATTGTTCATAATCACATATAGTCAGACTCTGTAGACACCACATTTTGTACCCCATACGACTCGGGCCCCCGTTCCCCAATGATGCTCGAACTCTAAGGTGCGAGGCTAGTTTAGAGCCCAATCAGATATTAAGTTAACTTGAGGAATATTAAAATGGAAAATATAATATTTTTGTTAGGACATATGTGAATCATGTTAGGACATATGTGAATATAGAATTGGCTAATCCTTTAACAAAACGCACTTTACTTGTTATTGGGTAGATTTAGGATGTGTTTAATACTTCAAGGAACAAGGTTTCAAGTTCAAGTCTTAAAACCATGCAAGTCTGTCCAAGAATCAAGTGAAGAAGTGCTGGATTTTAAAGCTCGACAGCTAGTATCTATCGAGGTTTAAAAGGCTGTTTAAGCTCGATGCTTGACAGTTGCTCAATAGATAGGGTATCTATCGAGATTTAAGAAAATCAGATTTTCAGATCTGATTTCACTCCAATCCGTGAATAGATGTTTGGGTTTTCTTTTTTCACAACCCTAAACATATATAAGGATTGTTTTATGGGCCATCACAGCTGATGTACCTCAATACAAAAGTTTTTCACAAGCATATTGTGAATCGAAGACATATGCCCTAGTTCATTTTTCTATTCAAGAAGCTGCTGTGTTTGTACACCACAGGATTTTGTAACCAAAGAGTTTCGTGATCTTCATCGTGTGGATGAACTAAAGAACTTTGTAGCCAACATATTTCTCAAGTTGGTGTGTAAGTCGCGTACTGTGATCCGCGCATTGAATTGGTTAGTCACGTACTGGGAGCCATGCATTGAAAGGAGAGATTGTCACTACAGAACAAGTCCAATTGGGTATTGGGGTAAGGGTTCAACTGTAGGTTGGTATAAGGCACTGGGATTCCCTTACTTGTAACCGTTTGTTGTGATAATAGTGAATTCTCGGGAGTGGTGACCTTAAAATCACTCGGTGGGGTTTTTACCGTGTAGGTTTTCCCCATTCGTAAACAAATCACCGTGTCAATTTATCTTCAGCTGCATTTTAACTTAGTTGGTGATTTGTTTGTGCTACCATGCTTATTGCATGCTAATTGAATTAATTAATTAATTTGGCTAATTAATTGGTTAATTCATCATAAGGGGTCAATACATTCTTGGCCTATCAAGTGGTATCAGAGTAGGCACACTTTGATTAGGTTTTAATCTTTGTTATGTGATTCATTGACCCCTGTTTGTCATGGATAGAGGACAGTCTCATATTATAGCTCCTTTATTTGATGACACTAACTATGCATACTGGAAAGTACGCATGAGAGCTTTCTTGTAGTCATTAGATGAGAAAGTGTGGCAAGTTGTGGAGATAGGCTAGACCAAGCCTAAGGAAGCGCCGGCCGACTGGGATGATGCTAAGATTAAGGCGGCAAATTTCAACAACGGGGCATTGAATGCTTTATTCAGTGCGATCACGAATGAGGAGTTCAAGAAGATATCCTCTACTGAAACTGCAAATGAAGTATGGACCATCTTCTAGACAACCTATGAAGGAACTAAGGCTGTCAAGGATTCAAAACTTCAGAGGCTTACTACAAGCTTCGAAGAGATTAAGATGGAGGAGGATGAGTCATTTGATGAGTTCTATGCCAAGCTCAAGAACATAGTGAATTTAGCCTTTAATCTTGGGGAAACCATTCTTGAACCCAAGATTGTTAGAAAGGTGCTCAGATCTCTACCTAAGAGATTTCATGCCAAGATCACCGTGATTGAGGAATCAAGGGATATTGATAAAATTCCTTTGACAGAGCTGGTTGGCAATCTGTAGACCTATGAGTTAGGTTTGACAAGGATAGGGAAATCTAGTAAGGGAAAGAGCATGGCATTGAAGGCTAAGAGCAGTGACACTGATGAGTCTTCAGACGATGAAGATTCTAAGATGAAATCCTATATCACCCAGCAATTCAAAAAGTTTATGAAGAATGACAATGCTAAAGGATTTAACAAAGACCGCAAGCAGTCCAGTTCGTCTTAGTCTAAGCACCAAGACAAAGGAAAGACAGATGCTAGGGATGGTGATCAGTACACTGTTCCATTATGACCAAAATGCTTTGGGTGTCATGGCTTCGGTTACATGAAACAAGAGTGCCCTACGTATCTCAAGACCATTGGGAAGAGCAAGGCACTTGCTGCTACTTTGAGCGATAGCCTGAAGATGATTCTAACAATGAGGATGATGGAATCTTAAATGCCTTCACTGCCATTGTAAATCCTACTAAGGGGATTGTTGAAGATGTGGATGAAGAAGAGGATTTGGTGGAGTCTAAATTTGAGAAGATGGATGAATAAGATGACATCCACACAGCTTATGCGAAATTATACAAGATCTTAGAAAAACATGAGAAGTTGTATAGGTTGGCCACTAAGAAGCTCAGTGAAGTGGAGCTTGAATGAAAAGATATCTCCACGAAGTTTGATGAAGCCAATTAGACCATTAGAGCACTGAGATTTGAGAATAATTTCTAGGCTGAGAAGACCAAGAAGCTTGAGGCAGAGCTATTCCAAGTCAGAGCTCAGTTGGAGAGGACTTCAAGTGCAAAGCTTGATGAGATGCTCAGTCTTCAGAAATCTGCTTCAGATCGAATCGGTTTAGGGTATGATTTCTCTTCTCCTAGTATTGCCTCTTCTAGTACTACTGTTTTTGTTTCTCCTACTAATAATGTTGAATTTAAGAACAATGATGTGAAAAATGTGTTAGCTAGTAAGAACATAGACAATGGTATATCTATCTTAGGAGCACCCCCTAAGCAGGATAAGAAAGAGACTAAAAACCATAGGGCTAAGAAGGAAAACACTCAAAAGCCAAAACAGAAGAAACAGCATCTTTGTCATCACTGTGGAGCAGCTGGACATACTCGACCTAATTGCTACAAGTGGTTAGCCACTCAACAGAGCAACAACATGATCTCATTAGGAAACCAGAATCAGTTTCCATCCTCTTTTGCACCTCTTGGAGATATACTCAAAGCCCTCATGTTCCTTTCAAACTTGAACGGTTTCAATTCTTCCCCCTCACCACTGGATCAAGGGTTTGCTAAATAGAAAGGTTCTTCTAAGATGTGGAAAGAAAAAGGCTCCAAGTGATTTAGTCACTTTCTCTCTCTCCCCCCTTCTTGTTTTTTATTTTGCATTACTTGTGTGTTTTGTTTTCTTGTTTTTGAGTCAGTCTAGTTTATGCATTGCTTTGTTTAACATGTTTTTGCTTGTTTATTTTTCAGTTTTGCTTTATTTTGTTTTTCATAAAAAATAAAAAAATTGAAAAATTAGAAAAATACAAAAACAGTGTGTGTTTGTGTACATTGGTACTTGTGTACCTTGGATGGCCATTGAAACAAAGTTTTCTAAATTTTGTATCTTTTGTAGCTTAGATGGGCATTTCTATGCACAACTAAGCAAGTGAGCTTTGTGGCTCATGTTTGTGATGAGTAAGATTAAGTAATCTCTTGTACTTAACACTTGTATCACTCTTTTTGACGGGAAGGACTAGAAAATCCTAAGAGAAAGGCATAAATAACCATCTCACCACTGTTGCCCGCCAATCATGAAATGACATCTGTATGCTTCGGCATAGAAAAAGTGCAATGTCAAAAGCTTAACATCATTGGGTATTTCTTCTCTCTCTTATATGCCCATGCATGGTTTGCTTAAAAGAAAAATATTCAAAGCAAAATAAAAGATAAAAAAAATCAAAATGCTTTATATATGATTGCAAGCGTGTCTTCTAGGAGATGTGGGAGTTATAGGATGTACCTCGAAGGTGATAGTCCCCATCAAATAGTTATGATTGTGTGTGAGTTAAAATGATTTTCTCATATCTTAAATCGTCATAACATGTAGACACTTATGCAATCTTGCAATGTTTTTCACACACAACACGCAATATTCTTTGCTACTCTTGATACATGTGCAGGTATAATGTGATTTGGCCATCACAAGGAATACATGTGTTAATGTATGCTCACTAAACTATTTTAACTTGTTTTTAAAATATAAAATTGGTTAGACTTGTTTAGTGTGTGTGTGTGTTTTGGATCTAAATGCTTGACATTTTTCTGGTTGAGAGATGATTTTGGGAGATAAAAATGTTGTTTGGATATTTGGTTGAGTAGCATGTTTGATTGCTTTCATGTATGTGTTTTTCTCTTCTTTGAAAAACTGTTTTTAAGCAATCTCAACAGCTTCTCGCTACCTCTCGACAGTTAGGCTATCTATCGAGCCTTTTGAGTTTCCTTTCTCGATAGTTGTTATCGCAATCTCAATCCATTGAGATTCTTGAGATTCAATCTCGATAGTTGCTCGACAGCTTCTCGATCCATCGAGGAAGTTTCTGGATGCTCGATAGCTTCTCGATCCATCGAGCCCCTTTTACTGTGGACACCTCTTGATAGCTCCTCGACAGCTCCTCGAAAGAAGGCTACTAAAAGATCAAGTCCAATTGGGTATTGGAACAAAGGTTTAACTGTAAGTTGGTATTTTGGGATAGGCCAGGGTAGTGGTAAGATTTCTCATACTTGTAACCGCTTGATTATTGATTAGTAGATTCTTGGGAGTGGTGACCTTAAATTCACCCGATGGGGTTTTTGCCTTGCGAGAGGTTTTCCTCATTTGTCAACAAATCACCGTGTCAATTTAATTTTCGCTGCATTTAGTTTAATTGGTAATTTGTTGGTGCCTCCATGATTTGCATGTAATTTGACCTAATTAATCAACTTGGATAATTGAATTAATTAATTGGGGTTAAGCTATCTTAACTCAACACTACACATTGTCAGAGAAATGATACATACAATAGAAAGACAATATCCTTTCTACTTAATACCTAATTTATATTCATAGGAAAGCAAATATATACAAGCTATTAAAGAGTAATATTTATAAAGGAATATATGAAAGAAAATTAATATGATATTTATTTGCAAGTTCATTATTCTTCTCACCACTCTTAGTTTAGGGTAAACCTCCCAAGAAATAAAATGAAAAGAAAAATGGACATGATGGGTGTAAAAACAGGAAACTACACAATTACCACTACTAAAAAGATGCCATCACCTACGATCATCTCCCATTATCAAAATCCAATATTACATGGTCTTTGACGCTATCATATACTTCAGCACTTGTATTCGGAACATCATATTTGCTAGAATCTGATCTCTCAACAAGCAACTGTTCAATCTCTTCGGAGTTGGAATCAACATTGACACATGAATGCTTCTCCATCTTTCTTAAACCCTCCAACTCTGTAGCTACTTCCTTCATAGTAGGCCTATCCTCCCCTTTCAAACTTAAGCACTTTTTTGCAAGATTTGCCACTTCATTCAATTGCTCAGCATTGCCTTCCTTCGTTATGTATTTCCCAAGAACTTCAAACAATCTATTTTCTTTCAAAGAAATTAGAAAATATGTAACAAGACTTCTCTCCACCTCAGGCTTATCAAATGAAACTGCCTTTCACCCTGTTAATAGCTCTATGAGGACCACTCCAAAGCTATAAACATCACTTTTCTCAGTTAATTGACTTGTGTGCAAGTATTCAGGGTCTAAGTATCCAATTGTTCCTTGCACCATTGTTGCTACTTCTGTTTGGTCTAGTGGTATCAATCTCGAAGCTCCAAAATCTGATACTTTTGTTGTGTAACTATCATCTAGGAGTATGTTTGAAGACTTAACATCTCTATGGATTATAGGTGTAGAAGCTGCTGAGTGCAGATATGATAGTGCCTCTGCTGTCTCTGTAGCTATCCTAAGACAAATTTCCCATGATATAGTAGATTCCTTGCTTTCATTATGTATGTGCTCAAAAAGGGTGCCATTAGGAACAAATTCATAGACTAGTAAAGGAACTGATGTCTCCAAACAACAACCCAATAGTTTAACCACGTTTCTATGATTAATTTGGGAAAGTACAACTACCTCATTGATGAATTGCACAATTTGGCTTTGATCCACCATTTTGGACTTCTTGATTGCTACAATCCTATTATCCGATAAAAATCCTTTATAAACAGTACCAAACCCTCCCCGACCAATGATTAGAGTTTCATCATAATTATTGGTAGCCTTCTTAAGCTCCTCCGTGGTGAAGATTTTGGTGGTTTCAGTTGAATTTTCCGGACTAGAGAGCTGCTGTTCTAAAATTAAACCGCCATTTTGCTTGAAGAAGTTTTCTTTAAGTTTGATCAACTTTCTTTGCTTGAAGATTAGGTACAGCCAAGAGGAACAGATAAGCATTACTGTCAAGCCTATGCTAGCACCTACAATTGAAAGGAATAGAATATTAAAATTTGATTATTTGACTTTATACTTTTATGGAGTGATTAGGTGGACTCAAAACTCTATCCACGCGGATAATCTAGTTGAAGGAATAAATTAAAGGGTCGGTTAATGGATCACTATTTTTGAAAAATTTTAATGTCACCTTTATAGACTTTTATAGAAAATATAAAAAATTGTTAAAAAAATTAATTATTTTTTTATAAATATTTTTTAAACCAATATCTTTAAAATATCTGTTAACTTTTCTCTATATTTAAAAGTCTTTTTCTACCTTTTATTAAGGAGAGACAATCAGGTTGTAAAATTGATTTTATTCACTAGATTTAGTCAATGGAGACCATAGACAAAGTTTTAACAGGTTTAAATTTTAATCATTATTCCTAGACTAGTAATAGCCTCCTCCCACCTTCCCCCCATAAAAAAAAAAAAAAGAAATAAAAATAATATCATGATTTTTTAAAAAGATATTTACAATATGCTGCTAATCCTGCAGCTCGAACCATTTTTTCTTGAACTCCTAAGCACTTTGTGCATGGGGAGGTATCAATTCAGTTACAAGGCCCCTGGCATTAATCATGATCGATCTATCCTTTTATTCAAAAAATCATGAGCAATGTTTGACCCACCTTAGGGTGTGTTTGTTTGGAGGTGAAATAGGGTGGATGAAAAACTTTGGAGAGAAAATGGGAAGGAAAACTTTTTTGAAGTGTGTTTGGTTGGGTGAGGAGGAAGGAAAATAAATAGTAGAGCCCGAGTGTTTTCTCCCCAGGCCCACCAAAAAGTTTTCTCTCCAAAATGGGAAGAAAATTGAAAGGAGAAAATGGAACTACTTAATGGACGAAAATGCCCATGTGCCCTTGCACATGGGCAATTCGTCCAGTTCCTTTCTTTTCTTTTTAGTGCTTTCCTGGGCATGTTACCTTTTTTTTTTTTTTTTTTTTCCTGGATGTTGCCTTTTTTTTGGGGGGCTGTGGATGTGATAGTTTTTTTTTTTTTTTTTTTTTTTGTTTAATTACATGATTTTTTTTTTGGAACATAATTTTATTTTTTAATAAATTGGGTGATTGTTTTTTTTGTTAAGTTGTTTTTTTTTGTTTTAATTGGCCATCATTTTTTAACAAGAGTATATGAGTAAATTTATACAAACTCTTTTTTTCATCCCTCTACTTTTCCACTCCCAACCAAATAAAAATAAGAGAAATTAAAATCTTTTTTATCATTCTAATTTTCCATCCTCACACAATTTCCTATCTTCCACTTTTCCATCCCTTCAACTAAACAAATGCTTAATCATATACAATATAAAGGACCCAAGGGTGCAATACAGTAAATATACTTACCAACTGTGAGGGTAATTGCTAATGATGATTTTTTAGAAGCAGGTTGATCGGGGACACATTTCTCCCCATCCAGATGGTTCCCTTCGATGCACAAACAATGATAACTTCCGGGTTCATTAACACACTGTTGATTGCTTGTGCAGTTATTGAGCTTTTTAACATCACATTCGTTAATGTCTGTAGTTGAAAAAGAAGAACAAAACAACCATTTTTAAGTAACATAGAAGAAGTACCGCAACAACAGCAATGATAAACTATTGAAACGAAAATGAAACGTGAAACATATAATTGCCACATAATATATATGTTAGAAATTCGTGAAAAGGTGTTTTTATTGTATTTCTTTTCTTAATTTTTGATATAGAGATTTGTAAGTAATTTGACTAGTGTGATAATAGTTACATAATGTGTAAAAAACATATTTCAATTAAAATTATGAAATCGTCTTTCATTTTGTCATTGTACAATTATAACTGAAATAATGCTTTTTAACATGATTTCACCTAGATAGAGTGTATAAAGCAATATATAGCTTGTGCAACAATAATTAGCAAAATTGAATTTATATACCTTGGCAACCGTCTTTGAGGTATGGGCTCCCTTCGTAGCCATCTTTGCACTTGCAACGGTACCCAGCACCAGCGTTGAGATCGGAACATGTGGTATTCGCTCCACATATGTAATTTGCTTTGCTCCGAGCAACTTCACACGTCTCGTTACCAATTCCCCAATCAAGAACCATCGGAAAGGTTAAATTGTTTTGCAGACTGGTAAGATAACCTGAAGAGAAATTGAACTCGTCTTCTCTGACAATAAAGGCAAAGCTGCATGGATTGAAGTCCCAGACTTTTGTGTGGTTTTCGTAAAAGCTATATGCTGTAAAATTAACTTCTTTCAAACCTTCAGGAAAATCAATTTGGCAACACCCAATCCCAGAGCAAGTCCCATTGACAACATTGCGTATGTTATTACATCTGGACAAGCAGCCTACGGAGAAGGGTTCATCGTTCAGAATACCATTAAGGTATGCGTAAGTGTCACACCCAACTGCCACAAATTTGTTTTTGGTGACAGAAACTGTGAAACCAGGGACCCGGAGCCATGGTTTGTTTTTTGACAGTGGCGTACCCGACTTCTTGTAACAGTCAATGGAGTTAAACATCTGGATCTCAATCTCACCTTCCATGGAAATGCTTGTAAGGTTGAGGTTCCAAATCATTGGTTGAGGTTGGCCGTACGCATTGCTAGAACAATTGATAAAATAATGCCCTTCAACAGCAGTATCATTCAGGTAACAACCTTCAGTTGTGCCATATGGATATGGAATTTGTACGTCTCCACATCTATCTTGGCATTGAGGCAGGGCTACTGGAAATGCTATTGATGCTGTTGACATTATTGCTGCTAATATCACACTAGCCCAAGTGACTTGAACAAGCATAGTAGTAGTACTATGGAAACCCATATCCCCACTATTTTCCCAGAAGCGCAACTTATCTTAGATTAATGTTTTGGTGCGTATCAGCTTCATAAAGATGCTGGACTTTTTAAAGACAGACGTAAAGAGCAGAAGACTAGTTTTAGATTAAAAAAGGAAAACAGAGAAGACCCGTTAAATAAGCGAGTCAACTGGATTTGTGCTCACACAGTCACACTCACAATTCACAATTAAGGTAGACCATAAAGTAGACCTCGACTTAATACCCAAAAAATAAAATAAAAGGTAGACCTCGACTTTGGCAGGTCTCGATTATACTTATTAAGTAATAGTGTAATTACAAATAAAGCTATAATTAAACTTTTTTTAAAAAGAATAATTCACTCAATTGCCTATGAGGGAACCTGTAATCGCACCCCAAATTATTAAAACTTATAATAATCACTCCAATCTTATCAAAGATTACAAGTTGCACCTAAATAGACTATTCAAACTAATGGGCACACGGTTTTTCAAAAATAAAACTAATGGTCACCATACTTTATTCGCTATAATAACAACTACAAGCTAACCTTTTCAAAGGGTTAACCTAAAGTTTCCAAAATTCCCAAAAGATTCCTCCCTACTAAAATCTGTTCTAAGAATTCTAATTTAAGTTCTATTAGGTAATTTCATGGGATTCCTTCCTATAATACTTGGAGTCCATGCATGGGATGGGGACAATACAGTATTGTTGATATCTAAATATATACATAATCTCTCTCATAACATATGAACCCCATGTAAGACAAAATTCAGAGTTGCAATGGAAAATAAATAAACATAAATATACCTTCAGTCATAGTTGTTTAAGTGTTTAGAAAAAAAAAAAAAAAACTCACAATATGATAGAGTATCTATAAAAGGTGTCTTCTAGTCTATGGTTTTTACCTTACATATTTCATTTTGATGGAGACAGACTATATATATATAGGTGTATTGGGCCTTTTTGATTAAATCTGGCTGGGCTGCCTCCTGCAGTACTGGGCCCAAATATTCTGAGTAAGGGAGTTGAGACCGGTCCAACTGTAACTCAATTTAGTCCGGCTTGTGCGCAAACTATGTCTCGTCTGCCAAGAGCACGCTTATGGCGGGCAGAACGTGGTGCTTATCCTCTGTTTCTGCCGTAGAATGAACTTTTCTCCAGTTTTTGCCGCAAAAGGAACTTTTCTCTAGTTTCTGCCGTAGGACTGACTTTTCTGCTATGCAGCAAAACTTTCTGCTATGCAATAAAGATTCCTACCGTGCAGTAAAGCTTTCTGCTGTAAAGCCTTCTGTTGTGCAATAAAGCTGTCTGCTGTACATTAAGGCTGTCTGCTATACTTTAAAGCTGTCTGTTGTGCTTTAAAGCCTTCTGCCGTGCAATAAAGCCTTTTGTAATGTGAATGACTACTCTTCGTTTTTACTGCAGAAATACTTTTTACTTCCTGCACATGAAACAAATCTAAAACCCAAAGAAAATACCCATCAAACAAATGTTAGTTTAAATGGGTTAGCATATTCTCAAATATATACATACATATATGAGCAAATACACTTATACGTATTCACATATACATATATAAAATATATTTTTTGCAGATGAGAGACAAGATATATGTATATATATACTCATGGCAGGATAATGATTAATTTGTGTCAAAAGTAAATCATGTAATAACACAGTAAACATAATGAAAAGGTGCTATAGCAGAATAAGTAATACAGCAAGTAAAGATACCACAGCAGGACAACTGATGCAGCAGACGTGATAAAAAACGTGCTACGACAGGATGACTAAATAATATAAGTTATAATGAGGGAAATCAAATATATTTGCAATCAAAATCAAGTATTGAATCTTCCCATGGGATAAGTAAACCAAGAAAGAACCCAAACCCCAACTTGAACAACCTTGTCATAGGCTTTTGCCATCAAAGTTGTGCATTTTGGAGAATAGGCCTAAATAGCTACTAGCTATTACTTTTGGGGACATCAAATAGTGAGTTTGCTAAGAGGGAGGGAAAAGATGGTCTATTGATGCATGCCCCTATCCCTGCCGCGTTTTCTCTCTTCTTTTACCACTTTCTTTTTTTTCTCTCTGTTCTTTTACTCTTAATTTCTTACTACTCTCTTGCCGTGGGTTGTTCCCCATTTGGTCTTTTCTTTTCTTGGGTCCCTCTCTCTAGGTGCTTACTACTCTCTTACTATGGGTTTTTCCCCTTAGGTGCCTCTGCTCCCTTGGGTCCCCTTCTTTCGGTGTTTTTCTCTCTTCCCTGTTTTTCCTCCTCCATCCAGTCCCCATAATCTACCATGGTTACCTTCCTTTTATAGTGAACTCATTCAATGAGATTTCTCTCTTTTACCCTTAGGGCTTCACCAACTGTTTTTGGTTTGTTGTGGGCATCCTTTCAAGATTACCCACCCACCCATTGGTTGCCCCTGCCATTGCTCAGTACAGTACATGCCTGCTGCACCATTACTCATTTCACGACAAAATTCCTTTTTGTTTGTTCCTGCTGTATACTTCTACCTCACTACCTAGCTTTATGGTATGCATCAGATGGTCCCAACCATTTGTTACTTCTTTTGGGTAAGATACCATCCCAGCAGGATATATTCCCCAAAAGAAGTCACGGCAGGAAACCAAATATAGACCCCCTTTTCCCCCCACCACCAAACCACGCCCTCTAAATCCCCTTGACCGTGGGCCCACCTCCCTTGTATTGGCTGGGTACAGGTTGGTGGTGCTCCAGCCCTTTTGTGCTTATCTCCCATGCCGTTCCTGCCGTAGCAGATTAGTCCTGTTTCGTTCTGCCGCGTGTTTTGTCTTATTTCTTCACGCGTTTCCTACTACGTTTGTCATTTTCCTTTGGTTTGGGTTTTCTTTCCTTTACGTGATTCCTGCTGTCCCTTGTTTCTTTTCATTGTGCTTCTTCATATCAATTTCCACGCCTATCTTTTTTATACAAAAGGATTTGGGCCTTTGTGGGCCAAATAATGTTGACTGGATCAAAAGGGTCTTGGGCCCAATTTATCTTCAACTGTCGAAGTCATTCTGCCAGAGAACTGTATTCTGCGGCAAAGCTGTATTCTGCTGCTGATCACTTTTCCTTGCATTTCTTTCTTTGGACCTCTCTTGCTCTTTGGTCTTCTTGGCAGGCCTTTGGGCCTTGCTTTTCATTGGGTTTTCCTCCATATGGGCCTTTGGGCATGGATTCAAAAAATGGGCATCAACATTCAGCCCCCTGAGCGTATGGATTGTTCCTGCGATTCATATGCGAAAACTTATGCAGTTTTCTTTTGTGGGTTGTTTCACAACTCACATGCGAATGCTTCTCTTCTTTTCTTCGCGGGCCTGTTGTTTCAATCTTTACTCTCCTTAGGCAAGTCGTTCTCTTTCTTTCTGCAAATTCATGACCCTCTAATGGTAGCCAAAAAAGTTTCTCTTTATAAGGGTGGTGGTTTTGTTGCTGTCACCCAAAAGCGAGTTTGTTGAAAACTTTGCCTCTCTTTAGCTTAATTGTTTCTGCTGACTACCTGTATGTTATTATTTGACTTGTGTCTGCTGGGCCTCTTTTGGGCTTGCTATATACTTTCCTTTTGCTAAATTCCAATAGCCCAGTACTATCATTGGGCTTGTACTCATGCTGTTTTGGGCTTCCTTGGCTCATTTCATTGCTTTCGGGCTCCTTTGTCCCATTTTATTCTTTTTGGCATCCTTGGCCCGTTTCATCGCTTTCGGGCTCATTTGTCCCATTCGGGCTCCTTTGTCCCATTTTATTCTTTTCTTTACTCCCATGGGCCTTTGCTAAGTCTTTTGGGCTTCCCTGGCCCAAATTACCACATCTTTTACTTTTGGGGTTTATGGGCTTTCCATCAACCCCTTACTCACTTAATTCAATACTTCGGGCCTCTTTAGCCCATTCTTGCTTTTCTACATCACATACTGCCCATAGGTTTGCTATTTCTCTCTTTCCGGGCTCCTTTAGGCCCATTTGCTTCCTCAAGGCCTATTTGTTTATTTTATGGGCCTGTGATCCATTATTCTTGCCATTTGGGCTTAATGGTTTTCTTCTCAATTTACTAACTCTTTTCTTCCCATATTGTTGGGTTTCTTCTTGCTATTGGGCCCTCTTGCCAAAGTGGGCATCCACACTACCCTCATTCAAAGGGATTACCAATGATGATGATGTGTGCATCCTTCTCTTTTTCATCATTCCTTTGCTTGTTTCTTGGTTTGCTTCTTGGAAATTTCTTGTGATCTTGGACTTCTACAATGGTACTCATTTCTTTATGTCTGCGGCAATTTGTATACTTATTTCTTCACGTTTCTGCAGTAGCACGTACTCATTTCTTCGCTTTTGGGGGACAAATACTCATTTTTCTACTTCTGCAGAATATGTAGACACTTTCTGCTGCAATACATGCACTTATTTCTCTGCGTTGATGCACCTCTTACGTTGCTTCTGCTAGAGCAGCATCTATACTGTAGGAAGTGAAGGTTGTGGTAGATTCTACGGCAGAAGAATTAGGCTTGACTACTTCAGCTAACTTACTTTCCCCACGTATTCCTTAGTATCATCTCTTCATTTTCCCATAAGTGTAGTTGCTCTCTAAGAATGATCAGAAGACATAAATGCCGTGGAATCCTTCCTTGTTGGGTTCTTCTTCATTATGATGTTTTACATCTCTGTAGAATGCTCAAAATTGGCTCTTTGGATTCTTTGACTCTTCTTTCTCTTGCCAACTTCGCGAATAGCACTTTGTGGAGCGAGGATCCTTCTTACGGTCTTCATTTTTCTTTTCTTTTAGCCACCTAAGGTTGCTTCGCTTCGGGCTTCATTCATTCTCTAAAAATAGAGAAGGTGTTGTCTTCTACTACCTTCGCATCTAAGCCGAAAACTGAAAAAGAGTTTCATCAAAATAGTTCTGCCATATTACTTTCTTCAAGTAGAGTTCTTTCACAAAAGGAAAGCTTCCTCTAAGTGTGTAGATCAAAGGGTGGCTTCACTCCCTTTTCTTGTGCCTTCTTCTTCTCTTTGCATTCACATATCTTCATTTCTTTTGCTCAAAACAAAGCTTAGAGCTAACATTGCAAGCCCTCATCATAGTAGAGTACTCTTTCATTTGTTGATAATACTTTCTGCTGTGTTGAAGAACACACGTATTCTTTGCCAGGATGAAGTTTCTGCGGAGAAGGATGTTAGGTCTTGCAAGTTTCTTTCAGTGATGATGTATTTATGGAAGGCCTCCTTATTCAGAGCTACTACTGACATGGGCAAATGTATTGTTGCAATAGTAGAGGACCTTTTAGCCCCCAAGATCATCAATACTCCTGTACCTTTGCTGTTTGCATTGCGGGCTGTTTCTAATTCTGCCATAAATTCTGGTTTTGCAGCAAAATTGATCTTTCCGCAGAAGTGACTGAGTCTGCCACTCATTTTAAGGTGCCTACAAGTGGTGCCACTATAGATATTTTTCCAAGGGGAAATGAAGATTCTTTCATGAGAAATCTTCACTTTCTAAACATTTTCTTTGTCATTCTGCCACAGTAACTATTGATTCCTCCGTGCTTGTTTTTTCTTCTTTAACATATTCTTCTTGTCATTCTGCCACAGCCGCTGTTGGTGAGGATATCACTGCCTTTTTGATGAAAAGGCATAGATGTTGTAAACTAAATCTCTTAAATTTGTTGTAGTCTTTCGCATATCTTATTTCTCCCAATTCTTCTTTCTCATGTTGCTAAGCTTGGCAGTGTCTTTCCAATTCTTGTGGAATGTGGTCTGCCACTGGATGCGTTGCTAGAGAGATGTTTGGACTTCATCATTGATTTCCACATTTTGTTTCTGCTGTGAGTTCCTTTGTCACTCAGCTTTTCTGTGGAGCATTCTTGAAGCCTTAAAGTCTCATGAAGAGCATTTATTTTCTGCTGTAGTGCTTGTTGGTTCACCTTTACATATGTTTCTGCCAGAGTGCTTGTAGGCCTCTTCTTTGCTTCTTTGACATTTGCCGCAACAAGGGTGGTAGAATTTCTTCTCATGGATTCATTGTTGACCATGGTAGGTTGCAACAAATTGCATGGGTGTTGCACTATGCCATATCATGAAGTTTGAAGTTGCTGCAGATCAAGTGGCAGATGGATGTATACTTGCTGAAGTGCCACAATTAATACTGATTTCGTGGTGGGTAATGTTGCTGCTACATATTGACACTCTAAGCGCTTTGCGGAAGGCTTTCTAAATCTGCTGTAGAATGGGCCTTAGCCCCCAACATGTGAGACAACTGGATGAGTCCTTAGCTTTCTGTAGAAGGCTTCCCAAATTTTGTTGCAGAATGAGATAGCCCCTAGTATATGAGAATAAGCCCTTAACCTTCAGCAGAAGGCTTCCCATATTTGCTGCAGAATGAGTTTTAGCCCCCATGTGAGACAACTGGATGAGCTTGATATCACCTTCTTCGGTGTTGATGCTCCATCATGTGGTTCATGCATTCTTCAGTAAAAAAAATTAGATGCCATGGATCTACAAGTTGCCATATTGTAAAAATTCTTCGTTGCTAGAGAATTTGGGAAAGAGTTACTTCCCAAGCATGCTTTGGCTTCGTTCCACCGCAAGCACAATTGTTTCCCAAGTATCTTCTGCTACATATGATTGTGGCTATAGCTCTTCTGTAGATTCTTTCCAAAGACTTGCAATCATGGCTCCTTTGCCGGTTTGATTGAGTGTAGCCCCCATTATGGGTTTTTGCCAAGAACTCACAACCATGGTTCCTTTACTGGCTTCTAGCCAAGAATTCATAACCACGACCCTTTTTCTAGCTTTTGCTACTAAGACCCATATTCCTTGGATTTCTTCTTCGTTTGCTTTGAGTATGGGCATATTTAGATGGAGCTTGCTACGTCTCTTGCTTCATGGTTGGCTAGTAATAGCCAAGAGTCAGCGACTTCTAATGTAGAATATTCCCATGACGTACCAACATCTTCCTGGGACAACATGCTTCTTTATTCTTGCGGCAAAATGCCCTTGCAGCAGAACACCTTCAATAAAAACCATGTAATAGTTTTCTGTAGCAAGAAGTAAGCAACTCTATTCACGGCAGAATGTGTGTCAGCAATTGTTTTTGCTATTTCCCTCTTGTACACAAGCTAAAAGAAGGAGTTTTGAGTTTGTCACTGTTGCAAAGTTCTTCTAGGATGAGACATGGGTATCAATGAGCTTCATGACTTGAAAAGTGATGGTGGAGTTGCGCATTACAAGTGATCTGATACATTCTTTCTAGAAATATCATAAAGATCATGATCATTAATGCCACTTTAGGCATAAATCCTCCGAGGTGCTTCAAAGAAAACTTCTCAACTCTTCAAGGTTGTTGAATCGGTTTGCTAGACCTGATAATGGTGGGCCAGTAGTAAACCATTTATAGCAGGCATCTGTACAACTTTTTCTTCCCTTAGCGTTCCCCACTCTCCTCTTAAGCTTATATCTTTTAGTGTGCTTTTGTGGTAGGATACCTTCTGTTAAATACTGTCTGAATGGGCTTCTCCAATCTTCGCTGGTGAACACGGCATAACTTTCTGCTCTGTCTGCCGCAAGCTGGCAGGTCCCGCATTGGGTTTGGACTTAATCTGCGTCTTTACCCATACTTTGCCAATAAAAGCCTGCCCTCTGAAGTCTGTGGTAAAGGTTGACCTCTCCGCAGGATCCACAAGTCAAGATCCCACCTGGCATCCTGTAGTACAATTCTCCTCTTACCAAGGTGTAATCTTTTAGCACCTTTAGTTCTGCAGCGCCTTCTTCTTTCATCAAGGCCTCCCTTATGGGAAACCGCCAATCTCCTTCACATTGTTCCTCCTGGAACCTTTCCTTCAACATCTCAATAATAGATTCTTTCCTCTTGCTGACTTCTATCTTGGTGCTATCCCCTTCGAAAATAATTTGTGAGCCAAATGCAGCCAACGCATCCGCAAACCGGTTTTCGTTCCTTGGAGTATGTTCTATTTCAAAGGTTGAAAACTTTTCCTCCATCTTCTGGGCCATTGCTCTGTTTGGGGCTAGGCTGGGTTCCTTTAGGGAGAAGCTCCCCTTGGCCTGGCAGACCACCAAGTTTGAATCACTCATCACCTTTAAGTGATTGATCCCCATTTCAAGGGTCATGGCTAACCCAGTTAGATAGGCCTCATATTCTGCCGTATTGTTGGAACAGGGAAATTCTAACTTGAATGAGAGCACCACAACCTTGTCTTCTTCATGATATAAAACTACTTCTACTACTCCTGATTGAGTGGTAGAAGACCCATCAAATTTCATTACCTATTGCTCTATGACTTCTCCTGCCATAGCCACCTTTCTTGGGTCCTCATCATCTAACGAGAATTCTTCTTTTCCTGGGAATTGTGCCAGCAAGTCTGCTATAGCTTGGCTCTTTACTGTTTTGGGCGTTCCCGCTTTCAAGTTGTATTGTGACAATTGTAGCAACCACTGGGATATTCTACCGGAGAGGATTGGCTGCTGCAAGAAGGCTTTGATTACGTAAGACTTAGTCATCAGCCACACTTCATAGGCCAGGAAATAATGGCGTAGTCTATGTGAGGCATATACTATGGCTAGGCATGCCCTTTCTGCCCTTGGGTAACGAGTCTCTGCATCCTTCGGGGCGCGGCTGATGTAGTAAACTGGTTGCTCAATGCCACCTTCATCTTCTTGGGCAATCAACGCACCTATGGCATACGAGTTGGTGGCTAGGTAGAGCAACAATGGCTTCTTGCGGATTGGGGCATGCACAGTAGGGAGGTTCATCATAATCTTCTGTAGCCTTTTGAAGGCCGTCTGCTGTGCTTCTCCCCACTCACAGCTTTGCCCCTTCTTGAGTAATTTGTAGAAAGTAAAAGTAATTGATGCCAATCTGGGGATGAATCTTCGGATAATGAGACCTTCCCCAAAAAAATCTTCAACTCCTTTACTGTGGCTGGAGGTTTTATGGTTGCTATGGCCATAGCTTTGGCTAGGTCCACATCTATTCCTCTGCTGTGAACCAAGAAACCCAGGAATTTCCCAGAGGACACTCCAAACGCATACTTGAGCGGGTTCATTCTTAGCTTGAAAGCTCTACACCTCTTAAATACCCTCCTCAAAACTTGGGCGTGCTTTTCTCGCTCCTTTGATTTTACCACTATGTCATCCATATAGTCCTCCAGTTCCTATGGGTGTCTTGAAAGCAGTTTTCTCCGCATCCTTTAGCGCCATTCTGATCTGATTGTATTCACTGAATCCATCCATGAATAAAAACATGGCGCTGCCTACCGCAGAATCTATCAGTAAATCCATGTTTGGCAGTAGGAATTCGTCTTTCCGGCAAGCCCTGTTGAGATTTCTAAAATCTACAGAACACCTTATCTGCCCGTTCTTCTTCTTTACTGGCACTATGTTGGACAACCAGCGCGGGTGCTGAATGGGCTTAATGAATCTTGCGGCTAGCAATTTCTGTACCTCCTTAACTATTTGCCCTTTTATCTCAGTGTGAAATATCCTAGCAGGCTGAAATTTTCTGCTATAAAATTTTATGCGGACAAACATTCTGCACTTCTAAAATTCAGCAGATTCTGCTGTGAATAGTCTGCTGAAGGATCTGCACTTTGGCTTCTGAAACTTTCTGCTACGAAATATTCTGCAGATGAGCATTCTGCATTGAAATTTAGCAGATTCTGCTGTGAACAGTCTGCCGAAGGATTTGCACTTTCTACTACGAAATTTCTGCGGAGGGACATTTTGCACTTCTGGAAAAGTCTGCCGAGGGATACTTTGCGGAGGAAGTAGTGATTCGCATCAGTACAGTAATGATGAAAGTTTTCCTTTGGCTACTATAGCTTTCATTTTTTGTTTCTAACTTTTGGTTCTTGAGGGGAAGTAGAGCTAGAATCATTAGCATGGAAAAAATGATTGAAACCTTGTGAGGGAATGAAGGGATTTTTCTCCTCTAAATGCTGAACCCAAAGGTGGAGATGGAGAGAGTTTAGAAAGCTTCTAGTGTTTCCTTAAAAGAAATGAGAGCAAAAAGGTGATAAAGAAAGCTTTTAGGAGAGTTGCATGTTTGAATAAGTGGCTTGCTGCATGTTTGAATAAGTGGCTTGCCACATGTCTCACATGCATGGCAAGGAGAACAAGTGTCATTTAAAGGATATGACCAAATATTGTAAAGGCCATCTATTGTAGAGTTCTCAGAATATTTTTTTGTAGAACATTCTGCTGCAATATTCTACCATAGCATATTGCTCACGATACTGCTTTGTTTTAACGTTGCTGTGTTCTGCCACAGAATTCTGCTACGGTACTGTCCTGCTATAACGTTGCTGTATTCTGCCACAGAATTCTGCTATTGTACTGTCCTGTTGTAATGTTGCTGCATTTTGCCATAGAATTCTGCTACGGTACTGTCCTGCTGTAACGTTGCCGCAATATTCTGCCATAGAATTCCGCTACAGCACTATCCTATTGTAACGTTGCTGCAATATTCTGCCATAGAATTCCCTAACATTGTTTTGCTATAATGTTGTCGTGATATTCTGCCATAGAATTCTGCTATAGGACTGCTATGACGTTTTGGATACTTTCCTGAGAGTATAGCTTGGAAGGTTCAAGAACATTTGCATGTCTTGCTTTGGTAAGGGCTTGGAAACATGTTTGCGTGGGAGAAATATCTCATTCTCCCCATCTTGATCCCAACTCCCCAGTGGAGTCGCCATTTTAATGTAGTGGGCCTTTTTGATTAAATTGGGCTGGATTGCCTCTTGCGGTACTGGGCCCAAATATTATGAGTAAGGGAGTTGAGAACCGGTCCAACTATAACTCAATTTGGTCCGGCTTGTGCGCAAACTATGTCTCATCTACTAGGAGTACGCTTATGGCGGGCAGAACGTGGTGCTTATCCTCTGTTTCTGTCGTAGAAGGAACTTTTCTCCAGTTTCTGCCGCAGGAGTGACTTTTCTGCTATGCAGAAAAATTTTCTGTTGTGCAATAAAGCTTCCTACCATGCAATAAAGCTTTCTACTGTACATTAAGGCTGTCTGCTGTGCTTTAAAGCTGTCTGCTGTTCTTTAAAGCCTTCTACCGTGCAATAAAGTCTTTTACAATGTGAATGACTACTCTTCGTTTTTACTGTAGAAATACTTTTTACTTCTTGCACATGAAACAAATCTAAAACCCAAAAAAAATACCCATCAAACAAATGTTATTTTAAATGGGTTAGCATATTCTCAAATATATACATACATATATGAGCAAATACACTTATACGTATTCACATATACATATATAAAATATATTTTTTGTAGATGAGAGACAAGATATATGTATATATATACTCATGGCAGGATAATGATTAATTTGTGTCAAAAGTAAATCACGTAATAACACAGTAAACATAATGAAAAGGTGCTACAGCAGAATAAGTAGCACAGCCAGTAAAGATATCACAGCAGGACAACTGATGCAGTAGACGTGATAAAAAACGTGCTATGGTAGGATGACTAAATAATATAAGTTATAATGAGGGAAATCAAATATATTTGCAATCAAAATCAAGTATTGAATCTTCCCATGGGATAAGTAAACCAAGAAAGAACGCAAACCCCAACTTGAACAACCTTGTCATAGGCTTTTGCCATCAAAGTTGTGCATTTTGGAGAATAGGCCTAAATGGCTACTAGCTATTACTTTTGGGGACATCAAATAGTGGGTTTGCTAAGAGGGAGGGAAAGGATGGTATATTGATGCATGCCCCTATTCCTGCCGCGTTTTCTCTCTTCTTTTTACCACTTTCTTTTTTTTCTCTCTGTTCTTTTACTCTTAATTTCTTACTACTCTCTTGCCGTGGGTTGTTCCCCATTTGGTCTTTTCTTTTCTTGGGTCCCTCTCTTTAGGTGCTTACTACTCTCTTACTATGGGTTTTTCCCCTTAGGTGCCCCGCCCTCATGGGTCGCCTTCTTTTGGTGTTTTTTGCTCTTCCCTGTTTTTCCTCCTCCATCCGGTCCCCATAATCTGCCGTGGTTACCTTCCTTTTATAGTGAACTCATTCAATGGGATTTCTCCCTTTTACCCTTAGGGCTTCACCAACTGTTTTTTGTTTGTTGTGGGCATCCTTTCAAGATTATCCACCCACCCATTGGTTGCCCTTGCCATTGCTCAGTACAGTACATGTCTGCTGCACCATTACTCATTTCACGACAAAATTCCCTTTTGTTTGTTCCTGCTGTATACCTCTACCTCACTACCTAGCTCTATAGCATGCATCAGATGGTCCCAACAATTTATTACTTTTTTTGGGTAAGATACCATCCCAGCAGGATATATTCCCCAAAAGAAATCACGGCAAGAAACCAAATATAGACCCCCTTTTCCCCCCACCACCAAACCACGCCTTCTAAATCCCCTTGACCATGGGCCCACCTCCCTTGTATTAGCTGGGTACAGGTTGGTGGTGCTCCGGCCCATTTGTGCTTGTCTCCCACGCTGTTCCTGCCGTAGCAGATTAGTCCTATTTCATTCTGCCGAATGTTTTGTCTTATTTCTTCACGCGTTTTCTGCTACGTTTGTCATTTTCCTTTGGTTTGGCTTTTCTTTCCTTCACGTGATTCCTGTTGCTGACACTTCCTGCTGTCCCTTGTTTCTTTTCATCGTGCTTCTTCATATCCGTTTCCACACCTATCTTTGTCTTGGGCCCAATTTATCTTCATTTGCCGAAGCCATTCTGCCAGAGAACTGTATTCTGCTACAAAGCTGTATTCTGCAGCAGATTTGTATTCTGCTACAGATCACTTTTCCTTGCATTTCTTTCTTTGGACCTCTCTTGCTCTTTGGTCTTCTTGGCAGGCCTTTGGGCCTTGCTTTTCATTGGGTTTTCCTCCATATGGGCCTTTGGGCATGGATTCAAAAAATGGGCATCAACAATAGGCTAGACTAGGGACATTTTTAAATTAAGATTTGTTTCATAACTCTCCTTCCATCAAGGAGTTCAAAACTTGTAACTTCATAGTACTTATTAACCAAATGAGTTATACGAAATGAAAGTTACTTAGAAAATGTTATTCATCATGACGTCTTTTACAAATAAAATGCTTAAGACATGAGTTTTCATTTATCATTTAAATGTGAGCCACATAAAGTTTTCTTAAAATCTTACATTCTCCCACTTTGTCCACTTGACATTTAAATTACTTAATAAATGATATTAACTTTACAATTGTCATGATATTACTTATTTCGGCTTTCACAATCATTATCCATAGAGAAGGAAATTATAGCTGAGTTATCTTTAAAAAATCTTTAAAGGTCTCATCATAAAATCGATAACCTTAAGACCTATCCATAATGCCTGTCTTATAGCTTCATAGCATATAGGATATATTACATGACAAAATCAAATCACTACTTCCAAGTCGTATGTCATTCAAATTTAGGCGTAAAAACAATACATTTACTACCACTGATCTTAAGGTATATACACCAATTAACAATGTGCCCAATAAAACCTAATGGCACAATCAACAAAGTTGGTGAACCTTTATCTACCATTAGTGGGATGCCTATATGCCTAACTTTTGCAACATAAAACTTTTATTGAGAGCCAAACCTAGTGGACCTTGTAAACTAATATTAATAGCTTTCACAAAACCTTTAGCTTTATAGGAATAAATTCCCAAGTTCTTACTCTCGAGCAATTAGATCACTCTCACCCTCATACTTAGTTTCTCATTTGACATATTTTATTCAATGAGATGGGTGGTTCATCCACATGAGTACCAAAACAAAGATCTACAAACCCAAAGAAAATAAATTTTAATGCAATGAAACTTAAACTTTAATTCTAAATTAACCAATGTCAATTTAGTAGTAAATTCGACCTTCTTATGGGCAGAGGCGCATAATGCATGGATTTAGTATAAAACTTTAATCATAAAACTAGTAAATATAAACACTAAGAATCAAATTTTTCATACCTATGGGCTTAGGAAAAATCTCATCTTAATGCTACATTCACCATTTTATTCCAATTAAATCATAAAAATAATAACCTCCCTATAGGGCCAAGTCATTATCTTCATGAATTAATTGCCACTTAGATGCCTTTATTCCTAATGAAGTCTCATAAAAATTTATTGATGTGATTATCATCATGGCTTAGGATGCTATGGCCACTCCCATGTCATTTTGATATTCATTACTTCAAATTGCATCATAAAGATCAACCAATCCTAATATTGATCATGACAGTTTACACGTAAAAATGACATGAAATAATATTTCAATACATGATAAGTGCAAAGAAACCTAAAATGAGCTTAATTAAACAAATTCCTTACTTCAATGATCCAAATCTCATATGTAACAATAAACTTTATGAAATAATTGCAAACTTACATGCAACACATTTATCCCCCTAATTTATTATAAAACGTTATGGTTTCCAAAACATAAGGATCATTTGTGTTATCATGCCAAATATAGTGGACCACAAAAATAGTCTCTAAAGCAATTTACAATTGAAAATTGTACAAATTATTGAGGCATGTTTGTCATATGAGCCACCATACTATCACAAATTATTTGTCAAATGATTAAGATTTTATATCCAAGAAGCAAACATAAATACTTGGATGAGCACTTGATGAATATCAAAATCAAAATCAAAATCAAATTTATGAACACTTTAAGTGTCTAGGCATGTATTTTAGTCAAATTACCCACTGGTCCACATTAGCATATTGTCAAATACTATATTTGGATAATTTAAGATTAGAGAAAACAAAGTCCTACAACATATCTTTACCTTTGAACCTATCCGGTCCTATATAGATAATAATCTTGTGGATTTCAAATTGATACTTACAATCTCAAAACTCAATGGTAATTCGTTACACATATACCAATAAAGATGCAAAACAAAACTTGTTCTCTAGGATTTAGAGTACACATGCTCTATATTTGCATTTAGCACAACTTAAATTTCATCTCAAAATTAAATTAGTGCATACAAACTTATAATATACAAATATACTTGAACTGGATATAATAGAAATTTCTCTAACTAAAATCACTAAACAACATAGCATGAAGGATGGCTTTGATACCAAATGTAAGATAAAATTCAGAGTTGCAGTGAAAAATAAATAAACATAAACATACCTTCTGCCATAATTTTTTGTGTTTAGAGAAAAAAAAAAATAAAAAAAAAAGAAGAAGACTTACTATATGATAGAGTTTCTACAAAAAAGTGTCTTCTAGTCTATGATTTTTACCTTACATATTTCCTTTTGATGGAGACAGGCTATATATATAGACTAGACTAGGGATCCTTTTAAATTAAGATTTGTTTGATAACTCTCCTTCCATCAAGGAGTTTAAAACTTGTAACTTTACTTATTAACCAAATGAGTTATATCAAATGAAAGTTACTTAGAAATTGTTATTCACCATAACATTTTTCACAAATAAAATCCTTAAGACATGAGTTTTTATTTATCATTTAAATGTGGGCCACATAAAGTTTTCTTAAAATCTTTCACCCCACATATAAGGCATACCCAAGTGTTAGGACATATGTGATTCACTTGTTAGGAACATATGTCACTACTTTATGTAATTGGCTAATCCTTTGACAAAACGCACTTTACTTGTAATTGGGTAGATCTAGGATGTGTTTAATACTTCAAAGAACAAGAGTTCAAGTCTAGTATTAAAGCCATGCAAGTTTGTCCAAGAAACAAGTGAAGAAGTGCTGATTCATTAAAGCTTGACACCTCCTCGATCGATCGAGCTTTACGAAATTCAGATTTTCAAATCTGATTTTCGGCCCATGCTTTTGTATTTGTGTAGGGTTTCTTTTCTCACAACCCTAGACATATATAAGGCGTATTTTAGAGGCCGTCACATAAGAGAATACAAGGAGAATATATGAAAAAGGTGATTGATGCCTTATTCTCTCTGAAAGAAGCTATTGCGTCTTTGCGCCTTAGGGTTTTGTAACCAAGTGCTTCTTGATCTTCATTGTTGATGAAGTGAAGAACTTTGCAGCCAACAATCTTCTTCAAGTTGGTGAGTGAGTCACGTACTGGGATTCATGCAAATGAGTTAGTCATGTACTAGGATCCGTGCATCAAAGGGTGGCGTTCATATATTGAAGAGTCCAGAGGTTCTGAAGCGGTAAAAGGTTTCTGCTGTAAGTTCATCTACGGGGATTGTAGAGTCTAGGGACAAAGGTTTTGTACTAGATCTGAAACTTCTCTTTACTATAGTGGACTGCTTTTCGGGAAGGTTTCCCCCCAGGTTTTTTACTGTGAAACTAGTTTGTTTCATTGGTTTTCCTGGGTCATCATATCTTGTCTTATTTATTTTTCCGCTGCATGATATTGACATGATATTGGTGTTAGGTTGTTTTAACAAGTTTTATTCATAATAAATCTAATTAACAACTTAGGTTTAAAACTTGTTAATTCCATCAACCGGGGTCTAAATTTCCCAACACCAAGCATAAAGATTTTCAATTGGAGATGCATGATAGTGGTAATAACATGGGCCCGATATATGCATAATCTCTATGATAACATGTGGGTCTCATATATATATAGTCATGGGTTTCATATATTGTGAAAGAAATGATGCATATCATAGATGCACAAAATCTCCACAATATCATTCAGTTAACAAGTAACAACCTTCAGTTGTGCCAAAGGGATCGATATTGAATTTTTACATCTCCACAGCTGTCGGGTCAGTTAGTTAGGGCTAATAAAAACTGTTGTTGTGGCTGCCATTACTAATCTTATAACCCCAGCCCAGGTGATTAGCATAATTAGCATTCTATGAAATTTGGAAACCCATAGCTAGCCCCACTATTTCCGAGAAGAGTGTCATAGTGTGTGTGTGGAGAGCTTCATAAATACTGGGAATTTTAAAATGAAAAGAAGACCCGTTCAATGAATTCCTAGCAGGAGTGAGGATGAATTCGACTCCTTTTACATAGCACTTGGGGGTTTCATATGCAGGAATGATGTTAAAAGTATAACTCTCAGAACAATTGAACACAAGGGTCAATGAAACCTCAAGGGTCTATAACCGGTGGAGCTTCCTTGATCACCTCATCATAGGTGGAGCTTTCTTGAACACCTCATCATAGATTTCGTATCAGACTTTGGAGTTGAACTTGTGGGGAGCATAGTCCACATAGGAAATTTTTGTGCACTTTGTGGATGCAAATTTCATAACTGCTTTTTGAATGTTAGTTACGTGCCAATTTTGCGGATGTTCACATCGTATTTTGTCCACCGTCGATTTACTTATCGATTTACATATCAAATCTAAGTATTTTTAAAAAATCATGCTTTTAGATCATCAGTACCTTTGATGACTAGAGAAGGCAACAACTTCTACAACACCAGATCTTGAGATTCTTCAAGGAATAACACCGGTAGAAGATATAAGAGAGCTTTTTGGGTACAAAACCCTAGATACAAAGGAGGCACACTCTTCTCTTTTTGAAAAGCCTTATAAAAATGTGCTTAAGGTTTCCTTTATATACTAGAAGAAGTAGATTTGAAACCCTAATCCTTTTTGGGCTTGAACTGCTGTTTGGACTTAATTAAAATTCTGCAGATATGACTCTAGATCGATCGAGCCTGTCTCTCGATTGGTTGAACCAGGCAGATTCTGAATTTTTCTTTCTACAGCTTGTATGTTCTTGAATCTTGACTTGAATCACCTTGAGCATTGTCTAATAATACCTATAGACTCTAGGATCTATATCTAGACAAGTTTGTGTTCATGATTTACCAATTGTTCTAAACTTTTAGAACCTAACATCTTGGAATTATGGTGATGTGATTTTGATTCAAACACAAGATATCCTTCAATTTTGGTTGAGGAATGGATCGAAGATCTTTGAAACGGAATTTCAATGAATCTCTAGCTATGAGCTTGTTAGAAATTCTTTGTTCTTCACGTTCTTCATGTTCTTCATGTGTTCTTCGTGCGTTCTTCTTTTTTGGTGGTTTGTGGTGGAAGTTATTTGGTGCTTTAAAGGCTTGAATCCATAGAGCTTCGCTGATTTGTGGTTTGTTGAGGTTTTTGGAGGCTTTCGAGCTTGATTCCAATGAACTTTGAGATCTAGGAAGATGATTTGGATGATTTCTCTTCGAATGTCCTTTGTATTCAAAGGTTTGTGATGGAAGTTCTTTGGGGCTTTGGAGGCTTGAATCCATAGAGCTTTACCAATGTGTAGTTTCTTGAAGTTTCTGAAGGCTTTAGGGCTTGATTTCAGTAAACTTTAAGATCTAGGTGAGTAGTTTGGATGATTCTGCTTCGAATGTTCTTCGTATTCGAGGTTGAAGTTCCTGGAGGCTTCAGGGCTTGATTCCAGCAGAGCTTCTATACTTCTGAATCTTCTTTGATGCTGCTCGTGGCATGGATGCCTTGGTGTGTGTTGAAATGCCTTAGGAAGGCTTCTATTTATAGTTGTTTGGGGGTGGCTGAGCGACACGTGGCGAAGCTTGATTGGTGACATGTGTCACAGTCTGATTGGAGGAGCTTTAAGACTTTTTCTCCAAGACACGTGGCATCTTTTGATTGGTTGAAATGTTTTGATTTTCAAGGTGACACATGTCAGCACCTGATTGGACTGCCTATGTCATTATAGGCGTCGAACTGCTTTTGTCATTGCTTACACATGCTGATGTGTGATTAGTTTTTTTTTTTTGCATGCATTTTATGTTCCTATTTCAACGACACTTGGCCAATTTCTGTTGGTTTCTGAATAGTGATAGCAAAACCTAGCAGCAATACGTGACACTTTGTAATTGGCTGTATTTTGTGAACTTGATAGTATGATGTGTCAGCTTGTGATAGGTCAGGAATTTTCCCTCTCTACAGCTACCAATTATTTTGATTTGAAGCCTTTCTGTTTATGCCTATACTGATGTGTTCGTTAAGTGCCACTTTCAAGTCTTTTGGGAGGAAGGAAATGAATGGAATGGAAATAAATGAAAAGAATAATTTTATAATACTCTTTCATTTCCCTTGTTTGAGAGTTTTAATGGAAGAAATAAAAAGTTCATTTTCCCTTACTTTGAAATTTAAGTTGGAGGAAATGAAATGAGTAGGATGGAATACCCATTCCTTTCTATTCCCCCCAAACCTAAAATTTTCATTCCCCTGAAAATTGGGAGGAATCAGAGGGAATGAAATAAGGTTTAATGAAACATTCACTAAAACTCCCAAAATACTATTATATATTCAGCCTTTTATTTTAAAATAATGGTTTAATAATAATATTGTGAGGCCTAATTTTGAAACTTAGAGGACTTCATCAAACAAAAGTATAGTTAGAAGTCTAAAATGAATTATAGTGAAACTTAGAGAGTGGATTTTGCTTTTTTGCCAAATTTTTTGTAAAATATTTATGAGGTTGTTTATTACATGGAATAATTAAATCCACCTGACATGATTTAATATGATCAACTAGTATCTATGGTAGTTTTAGGAGTTTCTTTAGTGAAAAATCAATATGAGCAAGGGTATGAAAAGATCGAAGGGCTCTCAATCAAAACGATATGTATAATTAAGAGAGTGAATAAAATATTTTAAATTATAACCAAAAAATTTAAAATTATCCCAAACTTAAGAGTGTAATTTGCAATTTAGTCCAATAATTATATAACGCAGTCGGTATATGTGTAATATCCTCTCTCATAACATGTAGGTCTTACATAGTTGGAGAACCAACATGCTATGAGAGAGATAATGCATATGACAGATAAACAAGATACACTATACCTTTGTACATAATTTATATATATGAGGAAGTAAAAAAATAGGAACTATTAAAGAATAATCTTTGATGATGCAAAAAATCTGCAGTTGAGCTCCTCATTGTAGCGGATGCACAAAGCTATGATTGGGGTCGTATCTGTTGTAGTAGGACCTGCAAGAATGAACTAGGTGGAAGAGTAATACGCTGGTATGGCGTCAACCAAACCGCCTCCGATGCTTAAGTCAATAAAGGAGAAAGTTTCTAGAGAGAAAATAAGTAGAGAGTGATTTCGTAGAGTATTTATGTGTACCTTTAACTTATGTTACCTTCTCTTTTATAGTTGTGTGCCTCATTATGGGCAATGATTCGCTGTATTTATGCTCAACGGCTAGTGCGTTACAAAATCTTTGTCTGAAGTTCGTAGCTCATTCTGTGACCATTGCTCCATCTGTTATGTTTCGTCATCAATGAGCGTAATAAATGTGTAACGTCTTCTCTGGGTCAATGACAATCTCAGCTTAGTGACGATCATAAATTCCTGACTCATTAGTTGCCCCTTTGTTCGTATTGTCGTCTGTTAGATGAGATAAGAACAAATTCGTCTAACGCTTTGTATTCCATGTACTGTGCATTTATACCTATTTGATGTTTGGGTAGTTGGGTGCCACGTGTATGGTCAGGATGCATTCGACATGCAGACATTTCTCGATTTTCCCGCACATGTTTTGGCCACTTATTTCACATTTTTCCCTCTTGTTTCCTTTCTTCTGCGTTCTTTCCTTGTTCAGTTTTCATCCAAGGGTTTGTCACTCCTTCAAGCTTCCTTTCTCTATTCTGCGTTCCCTGGTAAGTTCTTCGTGCTCCTGCTTCTTTTCCTGTTCTTCCATGGTAGATTACTCTGCTGTTAGGGTTGATTGTCCTTCGATAGCTTTTCTTTTTGCTCACTTAGGTTGTTTACTTGAGTCTGTAGAGGGAGAGTGTCTCGAGTGGGTCAGTCTCTTCGTGGGGGAGGACTGTCCATACAATTTTGTCCTTTCTTCATTATTCCCTCTAGTTTCCCACTCTACTGAGGTAGCTAGGTTGTTAAAGATGTCTGAGGTTAGGTCTAGTGACCTAGAGACGGGGTTATCTTCGTCTGATGATTGCGTGATTTCGAAGGCTACTTCTCCTTCCACCCTCAATAAAGCCTTGAAAATTTCATGTTCCCTCACGAGAAAGGAAGAAAAATGGATCAAGGATAGGTTTCAGTTCCCTGATTCCGTAAAGATTAGGATCCCGAGTGACGAAGAAAAGGCTTGTCACTCGTATGCTGAGGAGGTTTGTTTTTACAAGGCCGATTTTACTAGTGGCCTTTGTTTCCCTGTTCATCCCTTTGTTAGGGAACTTTTTTCTTATTTGCATCTTGCTCCGGCACAATTAGTGCCCAACTCTTGGCGAATCATCGTCTCTTGCATGGAAGTGTGGATGTCTGCCAATGATGGTGATGTCAATAGGAAGGTGAATTCCTTCATTTCTATCATTTGAGACAGTCAAAGGACCCCGGCTAATATGAGTTTAAGCTGTGGGATAGGGCTTCTAGGCTAATACTCAATTACCCGTCGTCTCTCCGAAACTGGAAGCCAAACTTCTTTTTTGTTTCTGGAAGTGGTTGGGAGTTTGTCCTTGGTAAGGACCTGAACGAAGCCCCCAAGTTTTTTCGTAGTTGGGGAGTTCCCGTGTCTGGTGCGTTTTTCTCGTCTTTCTATTGTTTTTATTTTCTTTTATGAGTGACGATGATAGGTGACATACTTGTTTTTTTGTTTGCAGTTTCCCAACGTCCTCGTCTGAATAAGAGGTATCAGCGTCGCGCTGAAAGAGTAAAGGAATATTTGGAGTCCATCAAGGATTTTGATGAGCTCGTTTCTCCTCAATCTTTATTTCTTCACTTTTTGGGTCTAGAACCGTCTACTAAGGTTTGGAAGAATTTGGAAGTTGTAAAAAAGAGTAAATGCTTCTTTCCTTTTCTCCCTTGAAACCTTGAGCCTTTGTCTTCTTCTTTCTCTTCTTTTTTTTATTTTTTTATTTTTATTTATTTTTATTTTTTATATATATATTTCTCGTCCTTTCAAGAATGATGACTAGATTTAGCAAGCAGAAGTTAGCTGAGGCTCAAGAGAAGAAGGCCAAAGGTGGCCTCGTCAGTGGCCTCTTGTCCAAGAAATGTTCAAAGACGGGTGACATTTCTAAGGAAGATCCTGTGATAACCCCTTCTCCTACCCATTCGCCTGCCAAGCGCCCTGCCTCTCGCACTTCGTCTCTGGAGGTAATTGCCTTTGCTGGAGAGGAGGTTAGGAAGAAGAAGAAGGTTGGTGATAAGTCTTTTCTTCCTACCTTTTGGGATGATGCTGATGCGGTGACTTTGAAGGCTTATGAGGTGCTCTCCATGGATGACCTGAGTCCGCTGATGGCAAAGTCGTCCAGCGAGGTGATGTCGTCTCACATTCAGAAGCTTGTGTAGGTAAGCGTTTTAGGCTGTCTTTACTTATTCTTTTCCTTTGCTATACTTCTGCTAAGGGAGATTTTTTGTAGGTTTTGGGGGAGTCTTTGTTCGTCTTTGGGAAGCTCTTGTACTTGGAAAAGAAGGTGGCCACGTCTGAGCCTATGATCAAGTCTCTATCTACTGAGAACAAGACGTTTAAGAACGAGGTTGCCATTCTTACTATTGAAGCTAAAAATGACAAGGAGCACGTGGCAGCCTTGGAGAAAAGCCTACAGGTGGAGAAATACTTTTGCAAGCTAAAGGATTATCAAATTGGTGATCTGGAGTTAAAGTTACAGAAGGTTGGGGCCACGGCGATGAAGAATTTCAAAGATTCTGACGAGTACTCCGATGCGCTGTGCGAGTACTACCTGGAAGACTTTGACCTTCTTAAGAAGTGGATGGCAAAACGTCACCCTGACTTAGACCTCTTTGGTCTAGTTATGGATGATGTTGAAAGGAGCTTATGTCTGATCGTCCTTCTGAGGCTACACCGGAGAATGTGACGGAGGAAGCCATAGACATTGTTGAAGTAATGGAAGAGGCTGCAATTACAACCCCTGTAGACCCTATCCCTGATGAGCAGTAATCTTTATGTTTTTTCTTTTCAGTTTGTTCTTTCTTTTCCCTTTTCTTTTGTAAGGCAAGAACAATATTTCTCTTTGGGCCCGTTGTTTTGGGCAATTAAACAATCTCTTTGACAATGATAGATAGGTGTAGGGACCTCATGCTTTTAGTTGCAGTAAACAACTCTTGTTATGCTTGGTTGTGCTTGGACAGCCTTTTATGACGACGTGCTGAAGTAATTTTTTTACTTAGCTTGTTTTTGAATAGCTCTTTATCTTTGGCTGTGTTGGAACAATCATGTTTGAATGACAATTCTGATTGTGTTTGAACAACTTAGTACTTTAGCTGTGTTTGAACAGCTTTCTATTGAGTCGTGTTTGAATGACGATATTAGTTGTGTTTGAACAACTTCGTGTTTTTTAGCGGTGTTTGAATAGCTTTTATTGAGTCATGTTTGAATGACAACCTTAGTTGTGTTTGAACAACTTAACATTTTTAGCTGTGTTTGAACAACTTTATTGAGTCATGTTTGAATGACGATCTTAGTTGTGTTTGAACAACTTAACATTTTTAGTTGTGTTTGAACAACTATATTGAGTCATGTTTGAATGATGATCTTAGTTGTGTTTGAAAAACTTAGTGTTTTTTTTTTTTTTTTTGTGGCAAAAATGCACTTTTGGTCCCTACATTTTGGGCCGATTCTCGATTTGGTCCCTAGATTGATTTCGCTCCTAGGTCAGTCCCTGATTTCGAAAAATCGTTTTTATTTTGGTCCCTGCCGTCAACCCAGTAACAGAAAAATCTGAGGTGGCAAACGGAGTGCATAGCCGGCATATTAAATGCTGACATAGCCGAAAAATAATAATAAAAAATACGACGTCAGCATCCATGTCAGCATTAAATTTTTTTAAAAAAAATATATCAAATTTAAAAAAATTTAAAAACATAAAAACAAAATTTAAAACATAAAAATATATCAATTCAGATTTGAATAAAAATAAACATGAACATGAACATAGATCACAAGAACACAAGAACATCATAAAATTTATAAAAAAAAGAAATTAAATTAAAAAAAAAAAACCTTAAATCTAATTTAATTAAAATTATTTTTAAAAAACAAAAATAAAAAATTATCCTTTTAATTCTTTTTCTTTTTCGTTAACCTAATTCTTTTTCTTTTAACCTCTTCAGCGATCAGATCCAAACTCTAAACTCTCTCTATCTCTAATTCTCTCTTTCTCTTTCACCCTCGACGAAATCTCTCTCAGACCCAAACTCTCTCAAAATCTCATCTCCTTCGATCTGCCAAACTCCGATCTGACCCAAACTCTCTCAAATATCAATGATAAGGTCGCCACCATCGAACTCGTTCATCCGTTGATCTGCCAAACTCTGATCTGACCCAAACTCTCTCTAATCTCAGTGATGAGGTCGCCTTTTCTGGTGAAGAAGAGCGCCACCGCCCGTGATATCTACAGCTCAAGCTATTGCTAGTTTACCTCATTATCCATGCTTAGCTTCTACTTATTAATGTCCTTTGATGCTCAGAATTTTTGGGATTTTTGTTGAGACTGGGTTTATGATATATGAGTTGTACCTGTCCTGTATGTAGTTGCTATGTTTGCTTGATTCTTGTTTATGCCTTTTGTAGTTATTTTTGCTTCTCTCTCTTTTATGTGTTTAATGGAAAGGGGGAAAAGTAGAAAATGTATATTTATTGAAAATGGGAAATGAAATTTAAGATTCGGTGTGGTGGTAACTTGTTTATTGTGGCTTGTTTTTTGGATCGGTGGTTAGGTCTGCTGATGATTTTGGTTTGGGTTGTGATTTGGGTTTCGTTTGTGTTTGATCTCTATTTGTGATCTGAAAAAATTTATGAAAAAATGAAAAAGTAACTAAATCTGGGTCTGTGTTTGTGTTTAATCTTTGTTTCTTTTTCTCTTTCTTTTTCTTTTTCTTTTTCTTTTTTTTGTTTGTGTTATTGTGATCTGGGTCTGTGTTTGATCTCTATTTGTGATTTGGGTCTGTGTTTGTGTTTAATCTCCGTTTCTTTTTTTTTTCTTTTTTTTCTTTTTTTCTTTTTTTTTTTTTTTTTTTTTTTTCGTTTGTGTTGTTGTGATCTGGGTTTGAGATCTTCGTTGTTGGGTTTAAGTTCTTCGTTGCTGGGTTTGATTGGGAAGAACACAAAGAACAAGTTGTAATGTTCTTATGAAAATTAATAATGATAAGTAATAATTTTTTTTAATTAAATTAGATTTAAGGTTTTTTTAAAAAAAAATTTAATTTCTTTTTTTATATAAATTTTCTGACGTGGCTTTGTTTAAAAAATTTTAAATGCTGACGTGGCATTTAAAAATGCCAAATAATTATTTTTAATAATATTTTAATGGTCATGTCAGCGCCACATCAGCAAACAGGGCATTCCGTCTGCCACGTAGGAGGTTTCCGTTACTGGGTTGACGGCAGGGACCAAAATAAAAACGATTTTTCGAAATCAAGGACTGACTTAGGAGCGAAATCAATTTAGGAACCAAATCGAGAATCGGCCCAAAATGTAGGGACCAAAAGTGCATTTTCGCCTTTTTTTTTAGCTGTGTTTGAACAGCTTTTATTAAATCATGTTTGAATGACAATCTTAGTTGTGTTTGAACAACTTAACATTTTTTAGCTTTATTTGAACAACGTTTTTATTGAGTCATGTTTGAATGACGATCTTAGTTGTATTTGAACAACTTAACATTTTTTAGCTATGTTTGAACACCTTTTTGTTGAGTCATGTTTGAATGACGATGTTGCGCTGTACTCGTGACTTAAAGTCGTGGTATTGGAGCGTCTTTAGGTTAACTATTTTTTGTTTTGTTTTGTCTATTCATGCTTAAATGATGATCATATTGGTTGTGTTTAAACAACTCTGATTTAGTTGACTTTGGTGGTTGTGTGTGAACAGCTTTTGATTTGGAATTTTAATGATGGAGGTCCTTGAGACGTCTCCCAAGGATGACTCCTAAGTGTTGCACATATTTTCGTTGACAAATAACTCATGACTAATCATTGATAAATACGCATGGAGAATGCTTTCATGTATTATTGATCTATGAATGATGAAAGTAATGACTGTCGTACATATTGATATGAAGATTAAGCAACTTGAAATGTAAAGCATTCCTTATTGGTAGTATTTCTTCAAGTGTTCTATGTTCCATGGTCGAGGCAATTCTTGGCCGTCTAAAGACTTTAGGTAGTAGGAGCCTTCTCTGGAATGACGGATTACTTCGTAGGGGCCTTCCCAAGCTGGTCCCAGTTTTCCCTGGGATGGGTCCTTTGTTGCCTGTGATACATTTCTAAGGACAAGGTCTCCTGTGTTGAACCTTCTTACCTTAACCCTTTTGCTATAGTACCTAGCCATTGCTTCCTTCTGTTTGGCCATGTGCTTCATAACTTCTTCTCTAACTTCATTAATTAGGTCTAGATTACTGTTAAGCTCCTGCTAATTCTTTTGGTCTTCATAAGTTTTAACTCGGAAGCTTGTCAGTCCCACTTCCATTGGTATGACGGCCTCAGTGCCAAATGTTAGTCTGAATGGTGTTTCTTCTATTGGAACTCTTGTGGTTGTCCTATATGCCCAAAGGACATTTTGTAATTCTTTAGGCCATGCCCCCTTTGCCCCCTCAAGCCGAGTTTTGATAATTTTGAGCAAGCTTCTGTTCGTTACTTCTGTCTAGCCGTTGGCCTGAGGGTGTCTTGGAGAAGAGTAGTGATTCTTGACTCCTAGGTCTTGACAAAATTTTTGACACTTGGGATTGTCAAATTGCTTTCCATTGTCTGATATTATGTCATGTGGGACTCCAAACCTGCAGATGATGTTTTTCCACACAAAGCTTGTGACTTTAGCCTCCGTTATCATCGTCACAGTTTCTGCTTCTACCCATTTTGTGAAGTAATCGATTGCAACGATCAGAAATCTGAGTTGCTTCTTCCCTAGAGGGAATGGACCCATAATATCAATTCCTTATTGGGCGAAGGGCCATGGTAAGGATATGGGTGTCATCATCTCTCCTGGTCTCATCTGGACATTTGTGAAAAGTTGACACTTATCGCATACTCTAACGATGTCGTATGCGTTTTTCTGTAGGGTTGGCCAGTAATATCCTACTCTGAGCGTCTTTCCTGCTAAGGATTTTGCCCCAGCATGATTTCTGCAGATTCCCTCGTGTATCTCGCAGAGCACATAATCTACTTTTTCTAAGCTAGCGCATCTTAGATATAGGGGTGAGTATCCTCCTCTGTACAGCACGTTGTCAATAATGACGAAGCGAGCTGTTCTAATCTGTATCTTCCTTGCCTCTGTCTTATCTTCAGGGAGCCATCCTTCTTTCAAGTAATGGATGATGGGAGTCATCCATTCATCTTGTTCTTTTATCTTCAGAACTTGCTCGCCTTTTGTGCTTGGCTGCCCCCTTATCTCTATACATAGTTCAGAGGTTGCATTGTAGTCGTTTGACGAGGCCAATCTTGCTTGGAAGTCAGCTTCTGCGTTTTTGGTTCTTGGGATTTTCACGAAGTCTAGGCTGTCAAAGTGCTGTGAGAGTGGTTGGACGATCTTCAAGTACTTCTACATCCTTTCTTCTTTGGCTTCGTAATCTCCCTTCACTTGTCCAATTATTAGCTGAGAATCAGCTTGGACGATAAGATTCTTTGCTCCTAGAGCTTTTGCTAGACTTAGCCCTGTTAGCAATGCTTTGTATTCTGCCTCGTTGTTCATTGCTGGGAATTGCAATCTAACTGCATACTTCAATGTTTCTTTTTCTAGAGATATGAGTACTACTCCTGCTCCTCCCACTTTCTTCGTGGCAGACCCATCTATTTGGACCGTCCATGTTTCCATAGGATGTTCTTCTTCCTTATAAGGGTAAGTGAACTCTGCAATAAAATCTTCTAGCACTTAGGCTTTGATTGCTGCTCAGGGCCGATATTTGATGTCAAATTGGCCCAATTCAATCGCCCATTGAATGAGTCGTCCTGCTGCATCTATCTTGTTCATCATCTTTCTTATGGGTTGGTCTGTTATGGCGACGATGGGGTGTGCTTGGAAATAAGGACGGAGTTTTCTGGAGGCAACCAATAATGAGAAAGCTATCTTTTCCATCCTTGGGTAACTTGCCTCTACTCCTTGGAATGCTTAGCTGGTATAGTAGACTGGCTTCAGGATGTTCCCTTCTTCTCTGATCAGTGCCGAACTTACTACAGTGTTGGATATTGCTAAGTAGAGGTACATCCTCTCTCCTATCACCGAGGGGCTTAGCAGAGGTGGCTTCGTCAAGTACTCTTTCAACTTGGCAAGGGCTTCCTCGCATTCATCAGTCTACCGAAAGGCTTTTTTCAATACCTTAAAGAATGGCATGCACTTGTCCGTTGCCCTAGAGATGAATCTGTTTAGGGCCGTAACCTTTCTTGTCAAGCTCTACACCTCCTTCACTGTTTTTGGTGATTTGACCTCGATTATGGCTTTTACCTTGTCTGGATTTGCCTCTATACCTCGTTGGGACACCATGAATCCCAAGAACTTTCCTGAAGCAACAACAAAAACATATTTTGCAGGGTTTAATTTCATATTATACTTACATAGTGTGCCGAAGGTTTCTTTTAGATCGTCCAAGTGATTGGCTTCATCCTTGCTTTTCACCAACATATCGTCTACGTACACCTCCACATTTCTCCCAATTTGGTGAGAGAACATGCGATTCACCAATCTTTGGTATGTGGCTCCTGCGTTCTTCAATCCAAAGGGCATAACCTTGTAGCAATGCAACCCTTGGCTGGTAACAAACGAGGTCTTCTCTTGATCATCTTTGTCCATAAGAATCTGGTTGTATCCAGAAAATGCGTCCGTGAAGTTTATGAGCTTGTGTCCAGCAGTTGAGTCTACCAGTTGATCAATCCTCAGCAAGGGGAAGCTATCTTTTGGGCAGACTTTGTTCAAGTCCGTGAAATCTAGGCACATTCTCCACTTGCCATTGCTTTTCTTTACCATGACCACGTTTGCTAGCAAATCTGGATAGAAGACTTCCTTGATGAAATTGGCTTCTAGTAGCTTCTCCACTTCTTCAGTTACAGCTTTGTTGCGCTCTGGTGCAAATATTCTCCGTTTTTGCTGTATAGGTTTGCATTCTAGGTTGACGTTGAGATGATGCTGTATGATCTTCTTATCAATCCTGGGCATATCCTTGTGTTTCCAAGTGAAAACATCTTGGTTTGCCCTTAAGAAGGAAATCATCTTCTCTTTTTCTAACGTTAGGAATGCTGTTCCGATCTTCAATACCTTCGTCGAATCTCTTGGGACAATCTTAACTTCTTGTGGTGTTTTTGACGGTTCGTGAATGGGCTCTGGTTCATTGATCACCCATATGTGGTTTTCTCCAGATGCTAAGGTAGCTTGATAGCACTCTCTTGCCAGAACTTGGTTTCCTTTTATTTCTTCTACCCTAGGGGTTGTTGGAAACTTCACCTTCAAGTAATATGTTGACATTACTGCTCTTAGTCTGTTGAGTGCAGGTCTTCCCAAGATGATGCTATATGTTGAAGGGCAGTCAACTATAAGGAAATCAATTTCCTTGGTGACTTGTGCTGGATAAGTTCCTGCAATTACGGTTAAAGTGACGATGCCCCTAGGGACGATTCTATCCCCCGTGAAGCTTACCAAAGGCGAGGTGAAATGTCTGATCCTTTTCTTATCTAGTTTCATTTGCTGAGCTTTCGTTGTCAATGAGCACCTAGTGGATGTTCTACTCTTCTACCCTGAGCATGATCACGAATGGATCGTCATGAGGTTGCCTGATGCTGCGACCGTCTCTCTCTGAGAAGACAATATCAGGCTCATCATTCTTTGGCATCTTCATTGGAGGGAGCCGTGAAAGGACGCTGTTTATTTCTCTCCCATGTGCTTTTTTCAGGGACTTCAGTGTCCTGCCTGCCTTTAATCCTTCTAAGATCGTCTTTATCTCTTCTGTAGGGGGTTTGCTATCTCCTACTTCCTGGGTTCTGTCCTGATCGTCTTTCGTTGGTACCTATGGGACTCCGTCTTTCTGACGTACTTCTGTAACTTCCCTTGCCGAATCAAAGTCTCCACCTGGTCTTTCAAATGCCTGCACTCATCAGTGCGATGCCCGTGGTCCTGGTGGAACCTACAGTACTTGCTCTGGTCTCTTCTTTTTACTAGAGTGCTAATTGGCTTCGGCCATTGCAGGGAGGGATCGTCTTTTATCTGCATAAGGACTTGCTCAATTGGCATTATTAGAGGAGTGAAGTTAGTGAACTTGGGTTTCCTATCCGGAAGTTCCTTCTTTTTCCCTGTGGTCTGCCCAACACTTTGTGTCTCCTTCTTATTATTGCGATTACTGCTTGTTCCTTCGTCTCTCTTCCTTTTTCCTTTCATTTCCTTTACGAGCACCACATCCTCTGCATTCATGTACTTCTGAGCTTTACGGAGCAACTCCGCAACTGTTTTTGGTGGACTTTTAGTGATTGAGAACAAGAAATCTCCTGACAACAACCCTGCTTGGAAGGTTATTAAGATAACTTGATCTTCAGCTTCATCCACTTGCAACAACTCCTTATTGAATTGAGTGACGTACTGTCTTAGTGATTCTTCTTCTGCTTGCTGAATGTTGAGAAGATGACCAGTTGGTTTTTTGTGTCTTTGCCCCCCAATGAAGTGACGAACAAAACCCTTGCTGAATTGTTCAAAGTCTGCAATAGTTCCTGGGGGTATCTTGCTAAACCATACTCCGGCTACTCCCTTCAGTGTTGCTGGGAATGCCCTACACATCACCTCGTCTGGGGTCATCTACAATAACATCAGCGTCTTGAATGATTCAATGTGATCCAAGGGATCCTTGGAACCGTCATACGACTCCAACTGTGGGAGACGGAATTTTGGTGGGAGGGGACGGTTCAGCACTTCATTGGTGAATGGTGAGTCCGTCCTTCAAATCATCCCATACGGATTCTCTCCGCCTTTGTCCTTTATAGAACTTTTTAGTTCGTTCATCTCCTTCCTCATGTTATGGAGCTCATTCTCCACCCAGGTGGAATCTTCTCCTGAAGTTTTGTCTCGCCTATTGGCTTCAGAGTTTGATTCTTCTTCATTTTGGTTTTCGCCAATTCGCCGTCGTTCTGCATTTTGGGATTCCATTGTCTTTTGCAGTTCTTCATTCTAGCGAGTCAGCTCTTCTACATTGGCCATTAGGGCTTGGATTTGTTGTTGTTGTTGCACAGCATCTGGCTGAGGTGCGGTCTCTGTTTCCATCTCGTACTTTGAAGAACTCCTTTGTCACTAGGAAAGATGGCTTGAATGATTAGCGTTCCCCCTAGACGGCGCCAAACTGATGATGCAAAAAATCAACAATTGAGCTCCTCGTCGTAATGGATGGACGAATCTTTGATTGGGGTCGTCTCTGTTGTAGTAGGACCTGCAAGAATGAACTAGGTGGAAGAGTAATACGCCGGTTTGGCATCAGCCAAACCGCCTCCGATGCTGAAGTCAATAAAGGAGAAAGATTCTAGATAGAAAATAAGTAGAGAGTGATTTCGTAGAGTATTTGTGTGTACCTTTAACTTCTGTTACCTTCTCTTTTATAGTTGTGTGCCTCATTAATGGGCAATGATTCGTTGTATTTATGCTCAACAGCTAGTGATCTAAAGTTCACAGCGCATTCTGTGACCGTTGCTCCGTCCGTTACGTTTCGTCATCAATGAATGTAATAAATGCGTAACGTCTTCTCTGGGTCAATGACGATCTCAGCTTAGTGACGATCATAAATTCCTGACTCATCAATCTTTATAAATGAAGATACGAAAGAAAATTAGAATGATATTTATTTGCAAGTCTATTATTTTTTTCACTACTTTTAGTTTAGGATAAAATTCCTAAGAAATAAAATGAAAAGAACAAAAGAAAAAATGTATAAGACAGGAGTAAAAATAGAAAACTACACAATTACCGCTACTAAAAATATCCCATCACCTAGGATCACCTCCCATCATCAAAGTCCAAAATTACATGGTCTTTGATACTATCATATACATTAGTACTTTTATTCTTCATATCATATTTGCTAGAATTTAATGTCTCAGCAAGCAAGTGTTCAATTTCTTCAAAGTTGGAATCAACATTGATCCATGAATGCTTCTCCATCTTTCTTAAACCTTCCAATTTTGTTGCTACTTCCTTCATAGGAGGCTTATCCTCCCCTTTCAATTTTATGCACTTCTTTGCAAGATTTGCCACTTACCTCAATTGCTTGGCATTGCCTTCATTTACTATATGTTTCTCAAGAACTTCAAACAACTTATTATCTTTTAAAGAAAGAATAAAATATGTAACAAGACTTTCTCTCCACCTCTGGCTTATCAAATGATAACACCTTTCTCCTTGTCAATTGACTTGTGTGCAAGTATTCAGGGTCTAAGTATCTAATTGTTTCTTGCACCATTGTTGCTACTTCTGTTTGGTCGAGTGGAACCAATCTAGAAGCCCCAAAATCTGATACCTTTACTGTGAAATTACTATCTAGCAATATGCTTGAAGGCTTGACATCTCTATGGATTACAGGTGTAGAAGTTGCATAGTATAGATATGATAGTGCTTCTGCTAATTATGTAGATATCCTAAGACAAATTTCCCATGATGTGGTGGACACCTTGCTTGCATTATGCATGTACTCAAAAAGCGTACCATTAGGTACATATTCATACACTAGTAAAGGAATTGATATCTCTAAAACACAACCCAATAGTTTAACCACATTTCTATAGTTAATTTAGTAAAGTATAACTACATGAACTGCTCAATTAAGCTTTCATCCACTATTTTGGACTTTTTGATGGCCACAATCCTATTATCTGGTAAAAATCCTTTGTAGACAGTACCATACCCTCCTCGACCAATAATTAGAGTTTCGTCATTATTGTTGGTAGCCTTTTCCAACTCTTTTGTGGTGAAAATTTTGGCGGTTTCAGTTGAGTTTTCTTCTCTAGAGAGTTGTAAAATTGTACCACCATTTTGCTTAAAGAACTTTTCTTTAAGTTTGATAAGCTTTCTTTGCTTGACTATTAAGTACAGCCAAGAGCAACAGACAGACATGTCTATCAAGCCTACACCAGCACCTACAATTGAAAGCAATAGAATATCAATACTAATTGACCACTTGACTTATTCTATATATATATATTTTCTACATTTCATTGTCCATACCCCAACTAGACAATCAAGTTGTGGAAATTTTTTATTTCACAAACTTGCGCAACGGACTTTTTGTGACGCTGTTTTTCTTTTTTAAACGAAAAGGTAAGCATGAATTGATTAAGTCTCAATTATCCATGAACATGGAGAATGGAGACTAAAGAAAATGTTTTAAAAAGTTTAAATTTCCTTTTTATTTATTTATATTGCACAAAAAAAGCCGTTTCTCTTGTAAACAACGGTTGAAAGTCATTCTTTATATGATCTACATTCAAAACTCAATCTCCTTTTTTTTTTTTTAAATTTATTTATGAAATATAGGGTAATGGCACTAATTTTCAAAAATTAATTATGATCGAAGTTGATTCTCAAAAAAAAAAAAAAAAAAAAAAAAATTATGATCCATATTTGACCCAATTTGATGATACAATGGAAATGACACAAGGTGCAACACATTTAGTGCCCCTTTGGGTAGATTATTTATATAGTGTTTATAAATATATTTATATATATATATATATATTTTTATAACTTATATGCTAGATATATGACAAAAAAATTTGTTTAATTTTTTTAATTTATAAAAAAGCTGGACAAAAAACTACAAGCTCTTGCCAAGTTGCAACTAGATATACTTACTACTAGTGATGATTTAAGAGCTGGTTGATCGAGGACACATGCCTCCCCGGCTTGATGGTACCCCCTGATGCACAAACATTGATATGTTCCGACTTCGTTAACACAATATTGATTTCTTTGGCAGTTATTGAGCTCTTTAACGTCACATTCATTAATTTCTGTAATTGTTAAAAGAATAAATAAATAAATAAAAAACCTATTTTTAAGTAACACAGAAGAAGTACCACAATCATAATCAATGACAAACCACTGAAACGAAAATGAAACGTGAAATTCTTTCACACACACACACACAAAAAAAAAAAAAAAATGTAAGAACATATGTGATTCACTTGTTAGGAACATATGTCACTATTTTATGTAATTGGCTAATCCTTTGACAAAACGCACTTTACTTGTTTTTGGGTGGATCTAGGATGTGTTTAATACTTCAAGAAATCTTGTTTCAAGATCAAGTGTTAAAGCCATGCAAGTCTGTCCAAGATTCAAGCTAAAAAGTGCAAGTACATTAAAGCTCGACAGCTAGCATCTATTGAGCTTGAAGAGTTGTTCCAGCCCTGTGGCTCGATAGCAGCTCGACAGATAGGGTATCTATCGAGGTTTATGAAAAACAGAATTTCAGATCTGTTTTGACTCTAATCCGTGTTTATGTGTTTGAGCTTTCTTTTCTCACAACTCTAGACATATAAAAGGATTATTTTAAGGGCCGTCAAAGGTGACACAAATCGCACAAGTGTTGAGCAATGTTTGTTCAAGCAAATTGTGACCGGAGATAGAATTTGCCTTAGTTCATCTCTCTTGTGAAGAAGTTGCTGTGTTTGTGCACCGTAGGATTTTGTAACCAAGCATCTTCTTGATCTTCATCATCTGGATGAACTGAAGAACTTTGCAGCCAACAACCTTCTCTAGTTGGTGATTGAAGTCGCATACTGGGATCCGCGCAATTGGTTAGTCACGTACTGAAAGCCATGCAACAAAAGAAGAAATTGTCATTACAAAACAAGTCCAATTGGGTATTGGGATAAGGGTTCAACTGTAGGTTGGTATAAGGTACTGGGATTTCTTTACTAGTAACCGCTTGTTGTGATAATAGTGGATTCTCGGGAGTGGTAACCTTAAAATCATCCGGTGGGGTTTTTGCCGTATTGGTTTTCCCCATTCGTAAACAAATCACCGTGTCAATTTAATTTCCGCTGCACTTAATTTAATTGGTGATTTGTTTGTGCTACCACGCTTTTGCATGTTAATTGGATTAATTAATTAACTCGGCTAATTAATCAATTAATCGATCACAAGGGGTCAATACGTTTTTGGCCTATCAAGTGGTATCAGAGAAAGCACACTCTGATTAGGTTTTAATCTTTGTTGTGTTGATCCATTAACCCTTGTTGTCATGGATGCAACCAGTTTGAAGAGATCTTTGATTTCAAATACATCTTGTTTGAGTGTATCAGAAAATACAAGTCTAAAAGTTATTTGAATTCTCTTGTGATGACCATTGTAAAAGATCTCAGTTTGCCTAAGAAGAAACTAGATTGTCTCAGAATGAAAATGTGCAAAGGAGTTCGTCTGAGAATAGTGAAAGTTAAAGGTTTAGCTCGTAAAAGGTACATGAGAGAAAGCACCATTCCTACTGATCTGTCATCTAAGCACGAAGTGTGTTTTATGATGAAGTCCGCATTTAAAGTTATGGACATGTGTTTGTGGTACCTTGACAGCGGTTGCTCAAGACACATGACTGGAGACCGATCTCTCTTCAAGGTTTTTGAGTTTAAGAAAGGTGGCAACGTCACTTTTGGTGATGGGAGCAAATCACAGATTAAAGGAAAGAGAATTATCTCTCTACCTGGACTGCCGGACATTGCAAATGTTCTATATGTAGAAGGTCTGAGGGTGAACCTGTTGAGCATAAGTCAGATATGTGATCAAGACTTCATGGTGCTATTCTCAAAAGGAAAATGTCTTGTCATGGATGAGTCTGGAAAGAAACTCATAAGTGGCGTTCACACTCTAGACAACTGTTATGGATTGGTTCCTGATGCTGATATTGAGCAATAGTTACAAACATTTTTCTATTGTATCTAAGCATGAATCAGTCTTGGGGATACCAAAACTTAGTAGAATAAGTAATGTGGTGTGTGGACCATGTCAACTTGGGAAACAAACGAAAGCTAAGCATCTAGGCACTCAGACATCAGCTATATCTAAACCATTGGAGCTTATACGTTTGGACCTTATGGGTCCAACTAGAACCGAGTCTCTTGGTGGTAAGAGATACATCATGGTTATGGTAGATGACTTTGTTAGGATTAGAGCCCTTAAATCCTATTGTATGATGCTATATATGACATTATGTATGACTTAATGTTGTAATTAATAAAGTTGTTTTATTATTATTTAAAATAATGGTAACATGAATATTCGAACATTATCAAATAGTCCATGAGATGCATTGTATGTAATTTATGTGAAAAGTCATAGAAGATATAAATCACAAGTTCTTTGTAAACTCAGAATTGTAGTTCGTAGTCGGTGATGAAATTGGACGTTTCATCTGCGAAGACTATAACATATCAACTAAGATGATTTATCTTGATCATGGAAGTGGAGACTTATAATTGATATGTTGATATGTTTTAAGAGTTAAGACATATTGAACTAGATCGCTGTGAGATTTATTATTCTCCTAATGACTGTCAAATGAATAATAAATCTCACGACTTCTATTTACATGAACTCTTAATCCTGAGAGAATAATGGACCTGATCATGAAGTGTAGGTTGCTTTGATATATCAGGAGTGAGATCTAAAGTAACAGTCAAAACCTCAGTATATTGGGCAGCCACATTTAGTGTTGATGGAACATATATTCTCAAGATGGAATTCATAATCTCTTAACGGAGATATAAAATATTCCCTTGAGATAAGTTTAATGGGTTCAGTTATTCAGAGAGTTAGGCCTAACCACTTTGGTAAGAAATTACTAAAGTATATATTTATGAAATTGGATTTCATAAATATATGATGAATAACTTAAAAGGATTAAACCAGGTACTCAAGGATTAAAATGTAGTAATTCACAAAGTAGCAGTCTTCATTCATGACTTTGTGTTACTACGAATATTTTATGAAGGGGTTGCATGTACAATAAAGTCTTAGGATATAATTAATTAATAAGACCTAGAGTGCAATTATATTTATATAGCAGTATGACTTGTTAAGAGTTGACAGAAAAGCCCAAGACCCATTGGAGCTAGTGTCTTATTTGTTCCCTTTTGGTCCCACTCCAAGCCACTTACTAAAGCCCAATTGGAAAAGTCCAAAAGGCTGGCCCAATTAAATAATCAGTTATAAAGAGTGAAACATACAGAATTTTGGATAGGTTACATGAAATGGTTTGTGTGTGAGTGTTAGACACTCTTTCATTAACTCTAGAACACATACACATAATTGATTAAGAGACCACAATTCTTGGGCATTAAGTGGAATTGGAGTAAAGATTAAAAGTATTCCCAAGTACTCTTCATCTTTGGTTTTGAACTTCACCGCATCAAGGTACATTCTCTTGTTTATATATTCTGAAATTTACATAATACATGTTATCAATTGCGAATGAAGTAGATCCGTCAATTTTTCGCTGCGTACATGCATATTTCTATCAGACTTCACTAGGTACACTTGGGTCATTCTCCTACGATCCAAGTCTGATGCTCTTGAGAACATTGAAGCTTTGTGCACAAGACTGCAGAATGAAAAGAGCCTAAAGATTGATCGAATTCGAAGTGACTATGGGAAAGAATTCGAAAAATCATATATGGAGTCCTTTTGCACAACAAGGATGTGGCTAGAAACTTGTGGGGAGAAGCCGTTAACACTGCATGTCATACGGTTAATAGGGTGTACTTCAGACCCGGTACCAAGAAGACTCCATATGAGTTATGAAAAGGAAGGAAGCCGAATGTGAAGTATTTCAGAATCTTTGGAAGTACTTGTTTCATCCTCAAGGATAGAGAGAATGTGGGAAAGCTTGACTCCCGGAGTGATGAATGAATATTTATGGGCTACTCCTTTACAAGCAAGGCTTATCGGGAATACAATAAAAGAATTATGAAGGTAATGTTGACAGTGAATGTTGTTATTGATGAGTTTTTAGATTCTGGTTTTGAGAAAGGTATTGAGGAATTCCCCAAAGAAATTCTTCCTCCTGAGCTTAAGGAAGTTCAAGAAATTGTTGAACAAGAACCTACATCTCCAAGTACTCCCGGTACTCCTAGTGTTGTGGAATATTCTGCAGATATACCCACTTCACCAGATTCTGAATCCCATGAGGAGAAAGGACCTTCCTCCAGGATTAAATTAAATCATCCTCCAGAAGTTATTGTGGGAAACATGAATGAACGCACATTAAGAAAACGTACAGTTGATAAATGTGTTGCTAACTTTGTGTCTTATTCTTGTTATTTGTCACAGATTGAACCCACTAAAGTTGAGGAAGCTCTTTAGGATGAAAATTGGGTCGAAGCAATGCATGATGAACTGCTTTAGTTTCAGAGGAATGATGTTTGGACTCTAGTACCTAGATCGGAGGGTGAGCACATCATCGGCACAAAGTGGATATTCCGCAATAAAACTGATGAGGAGGGCAATGTGATCCGCAACAAGGCTCAGCTTGTAGCTCAAGGATACTCACAAATGGAAGGAGTAGACTATGATGAAACATTTGCCCCAGTTACCCATATAGAGTCCATCAGAATTCTCCTAGCCCTTGCATGTCACTTAAAATTCAAGCTTTACCAGATGGATGTAAAGACTGCTTTCTTGAATGGGCTACTTAAAGAGGATGTCTATGTGGCTCAATCAAAAGGATTCATTGATCCACACTTTCCGGATCATGTGTTGTACCTTAAGAAGACATTTTATGGGTTGAAGCAAGCCCCTAGAGCTTGGTAAGATCGGCTTACACAATACTTGGTGTCACATGGGTTCATAAGAGGAAAAGCTGATCAGACTCTCTTCATAAAATGGGAAGATGGCGAGTTGATAGTTGCTCAAGTCTATGTTAATGATATCATCTTTGAGTCGACTAAGGATGAACTTGCTCATGGCTTCTCAAAACTCATGCAAGCCGAGTTCGAGATGAGCATGATTAGAGAGCTGACTCACTTCCTTGGATTGCAGATTCATCAATAAGATTCAGGTATATTCCTTTCTCAATCTAAATATGCTAAAAATTTTGGGCTGGGAATGCTGATGATAGAAAGAGTACATCGGGGGGTTGTTTTTATGTGGGTAATAATTTTGTTTCCTGGATGAGCAAAAAGCAGAACTCCATCTCATTATCCACTACAGAAGCTTAGTACATCACTGCCGGTAGCTGTTGCACCCAACTCTTATGGATGCAAAAACTCCTCCATGATTATGGTATTTGTCAAAAGCATCTCACCGTCTATTATGACAATACCAGTGCCATCAACATCTCTAAGAATCCGGTTCAACATTCTTGAACTAAACACATAGAGATTCAACATCACTTCATTAGGGAGCTTGTCAAAGATGGTACTCTCACTCTTGAGTTTATTCACACCGATGATCAAAAGGCTGACTTGTTTACCAAACCTCTTGACAACAAACATTTTGAATTCCTTCGTCAAAACATTGGTGTTATCTCCATGGAATGATCTCCTTCTCTCCTCCTTCTTCCTCATGCATTTGCATCTAGTTTTATGCTTTGCTTTGCTTAACATGTTTTTCTTTGTTTATTTTCAGTTTTGTTTATTTTGGTTTTCATAAAAATAACAAAAAAAAAATTGAAAAATAAAAAAAATACAAAACCAATGTGTTTTTGTGTACATTGGTACTTGTGTACCTTGGATGGCCATTGAAACAAAGTTTTCTAAACTTTGTATCTTTTGTATCTTAGATGAGCATCTCTATGCGCAACTAAGTAAGTGAGCTTTGTGGCTCGTGTTTGTGATGAGTAAGATTAAGTAATCTCTTGTACTTAACACTCGTATCACTCTTTTTGACGGGAAGGACTAGAAAATCCTAAGAGAAAGGCATAAATAACCAACTCACCACTGTTGCCCGCCAATCATGAATGACATTTGTGTGCTTCGGCATAGCAAAATTGGAATGTCAAATGCTTAACATAATTGGGTGTTTCTTTTCTATCTCTTATATACCCATGCATGGTTTGCTTAAAAAAAAAATATGCAAAGAAAAATCAAAAGCAAAAAGATCAAAATGCTTTTAAATATGATTGCAAGCGTGTATTCTAGGAGATGTGGGAGTTATAGGATGTACCTCAAAGGTGATAGTCTCCATCAAACAGTTATGATTGTGTGTGAATTAAAGTGATTTTCCCATATCTCAAATCGTCATAACTAGTTGACACTTATGCAATCTTGCGATGTTTTTCACACACAACACGCAATATTCTTTGCTACTCTTGATACATGTGCAGGGACAATGTGATTTGGCCATCACAAGGTTTTACATGTGTTAATGTATGCTTACTAAACTATCTTGACTTGTTTTTGAAATATAAAATTGGTTAGACTTGTTGTGTGTGTGTGTGTGTGTTTTTGGGATCTATGTGCTTAAAATTGTTGTTGAGAGATGATTTTGAGGGTTTATAATGTTGATTGGATCCTTGGTTGAGTAGCATGCTTGATTGCATGCATATCTGTGTTTTTCCTTTCTTGAAAAACTGTTTTTAAGCAATCTCGACAGCTTCTCGACACCTCCTCGACACCTGGCTATCTATCGAGCTTTTCAACTTCTTCTTATCGCAATCTCGATAGCTTCTCAACAGCTAGGTGGATTGATCGACAAAGTTTATGACCCCTCGATAGATTCTCGATAGCTGGTGGATCGATCGAGCTTCTTTATTATCTTTTCTGTTGAATTGTTCCTCGACACATCCTCGACAGCTGCATCTGTCGAAGCCTTTTATGCTCAACACCTGTCTTGACACCTCTCGACACCTTTATCTGTCGAGATTTACTGAACTCCTATTTATACGTTTAGTGCGATCCGTTTCTCACTTTTCTCGATCTCTCTCTCGACAGATCCATCTCTTCACCTCCCAAACACTCTTTTCTCTCTCAAAACCTTCAACCCACGTGATTTTTGAACTCTCCTTGCTTCAAATCACTTGTTATGCTCTCTTTTCTTTTCATTCTTCACGCATTTCATGCATTTAGATCTAGGTTTTGGGGTTGTTTGAAAATTTTTGGGGTTTTTCAAAATTGTTAAGTTTTTGTCGAAATTTTGGGATGAGTTTTTGCTTAAATGACCTTTAAACCCCATGCATTGCATCACATAAGCATTATAACAGTATTATCATGCATTTAGATGTCTGCAATTGATTATGTGCTGGTAGGATTGGATTGGGCTAAACCCATGATGCTTTTTATATTGCATGTCACATGTTCATGCATTCTCATGCATACGTTCTTTCTATTCAATATATCTTGATATATTTGAACTGTTTTGGGACTTTTATGATTGTCTCTCTCTCTCGCTCTCTCTTCTGTTTGCTTTAGTCTGTGTCTATGGCACCCAAACGCAAGTCTACTCCATCCCAGAACCCCCTTTGTTCTGGGGCATCCACTTCGTCTGATCCTACTCCTTCATTTATTCGGTTTCGTGATGAGGATGCCCGAAAGGCTTTCTCATACAACTTTTCTCGACGAGGCATTCATTCTGAACGCCAAGTCATCCTGGCGGACTTCGCCGACACTAACCTACCCGATGTCATTCACAATCGAGGTTAGGAGTCATTATATGACGTCCCGGTCACTTGTCCATCTGTTCTGATCCAGGAGTTTTACTCCAACATGTACGGATTTGATTATTCAGTACCTCATTTTATTACTTACATTCGAGGTACACGCATTGCTGTCACACCATAGATTGTTGCGGATGTGCTCCGTGTCCCTAGGGTAGAGTTTCCTGACTACCCTAGTTGTGAGCGCCCTTCTGATTGGGGTGAGCGTCAGTTCACTTATTGTTCGGGCTTTGCAAAAGGTCCTCGGTTTTTTAACATGGTCATGACTTTTGTTCTTCACCCTCTATCTCACTATAACTCTATCACAGAGCCTCGTGCTCAATTTTTGTTGTCCCTTCTTGAGCATCTTACTATAGATTTCCCTTCTCACTTTATTCTTTCTATCATAGATGGCGTCCCGTGATAAGCTTATCTTCCCTTCTGCTATCAAGAGGATCTTACACCACTTTTCTGTTCCCTTTCCAGCATCCGCCACTTTTCCTACATGTGTGCCATAGACGCCGCTACCGTTAAACGGAGCGAGGCGCAGTTTAGGTCGAGGCAGTATGGGTCAGCAGCTCCTCCCTCTCATTCGGCTCCATCCCGATTTGCTCCATCCACATCCGCTCCCTCCTCTTCTACGAGTGATGTGACTCTTGGAGACATCATGATGCAACATTAGCGCATGGATGCTCGCATTGATACACTCTTTACTGAGTTGTATCAGGTGAACATTCGTGTCGGCCGTATTGCACGACGGCAGGCAGTCATGGGTGGCTTTGCTCTTGAAGCTTCTCCTCCACCTCCTCTAGTGGCTTCTGAGGCTGAGGATGATGATGATGATGCTATTGCTTCCGAGGATGACAATGATGGAGATGCTAGCTCTTCTAGTACAAATAAGATGTCTACTTGACACTTTTACCCTTTGTCACTTGTGACAAAAAAAGGGAGTAGTTTTGGATATGAGAGTAGTCATTCTTAGGGGGAGAGTTAGTATAAGACCATTTTGTTAGGGGGAGTGTTGATATCTGAGGGATGTAGTGAGGATTATTTGTATTTTTTTCTTTTCACTACTTTAGATACATTTATATCTTGTACATGGGTCTTGTGACCATTATTGACATACATTGTACTTATCTTCTTTATATGTTGATGTATGTTTCTTTCAACTACCCTTACATATGTTGTTTCTTTTCTCTCTTTATGCACATGCTTCTTATTACTTGTATGCAATCTATTAATTCTGTTTAACACAAAGATGCCTTGATGAGTTTTGTTTTAAAGTGTTTTAGAAATACAGGTTGTTAAAGTATACTTGCCATAAACTCTCTTCTTGAAAAAATTTTCAAGAGTTTGTGTTAGGATAGATTTTATTGTATTCAACAAGTGAATATGAGTTGAGTGATTTATGACTTCTCTCATATGTTCATTTATTTGTTGTGGTTTTGTCACGGATTGCCAAAGTGTGAGATTGTTAGGACATATGTGATTCACTTGTTAGGAACATATGCCACTATTTTATGTAATTGGCTAATCTTTTGACAAAACGCACTTTACTTGTATTTGGGTAGATCTAGGATGTGTTTAATACTTCAAGAAATCTTGTTTCAAGATCAAGTGTTAAAATCATGCAAGTCTGTCCAAGATTCAAGTTGAAAATGTGCAAGTACATTAAAACTCGACAGCTAGCTTGGCAGCTAGCATCTATCGAGCTCGAAAAGCTGTTCCAGCCCCGTGGCTCGACAGCAGCTCGACAAATAGGGTATCTGTCGAGGTTTATGAAAAACAGAATTTCAGATCTGTTTTGACTCTAATCCGTTTTTATGTGTTTGAGCTTTCTTTTCTCACAACCCTAGATATATAAAAGGATTATTTTAAGGGCCGTCAAAGGTGACACAAGTTGCACAAGTGTTGAGCAATGTTCAAGAAAATTGTGACTGAAGACAGAATTTGCCCTAGTTCATCTCTCTTGTGAAGAAGTTGCTGTGTTTGCGCACTGTAGGGTTTTGTAACAAAGCATCTTCTTGATCTTCATCGTCTGGATGAACTGAAGAACTTTGCAGCCAACAACCTTCTCTAGTTGGTGATTGAAGTCACATACTAGGATTCGCGCAATTGGTTAGTCACGTACTGGGAGCCGTGCATCAAAAGGAGAGATTGTCACTACAGAACAAGTCCAATTGGGTATTAGGGTAAGGGTTCAACTGTAGGTTGGTATAAGGTACTAGAATTCCTTTACTTGTAACCGCTTGTTGTGATAATAGTAGATTCTCGGGAGTAGTGACTTAAAATCACCCGGTGGGATTTTTGCCGTGTTGGTTTTCCCCATTCATAAACAAATCATCGTGTCAATTTAATTTCCGCTGCACTTAGTTTAATTGGTGATTTGTTTGTGCTACCACACTTTTGCATGTTAATTGGATTAATTAATTAACTCGGCTAATTAATCAATTAATCGATCACAAGGGGTTAATACGTTTTTGGCCTATCAAAAAGAAAGAAATGAAGCGTGAGAAGTATTAGGGCCCGTTTGGTACGTGTGTTTAAACAACAGTTTTCAGTTTTTTTTGGAAATACGTGTGAGTGAAAAAGTTTGTGAAAATATGTGTAATGTTATTTAAAAATTGAAAACATGTGTTTAAAATGGTGTACTAAATAGGGCCCTAATATTGCGACATAGTTTTTTTCAAAAAAAATTGCAACACAATGTATATGTTATAAATTCGTTAAAAATGTGGTTTATTATATTTCTTTCTTTAATTTTTCTTGAAAAATATTGTTGTAGAGACATATAAGTAAATTAAATATGGATTTTTGAGCAAATTACAACGGTACCCAGGCCTGTTGTTGGGATTGAGATCAATACATGTGCTCTTCCCTCCACATACGTAATTCGCTTTGTTCTGAGCAACTTCACACATCTCATTACCAATTTCCCAATCAAGAACCATGGGAAGGGTTTTATTATTTCGCAGACTGATAAGATAATCATAGGAGAAATTGAACTGGTCTTCACGAATTATAAAGGCAAAATTGCATGAATTGTGAAAGTTTGGATTTGTGCTAAAACCCAAGAGCTTGTTCAGACCCCCAATTAAAAATTATGGCTAGATTACTTTTACTTTAACTTAGACTAAGTGCGGAACAAGAGTAAATAAGCACAATGAACCGATAAAACTACCCTAAGCCATATTCATCCATCATCAACAATAAAATGAAAGCTTAAAGAGTAGGGAAGAGAGATGCAAACACAAGATAACACCGAGACGTGTTATCGAAGAGGAAACCGAAGAACTTGGCGAAAAACCTCTTTGCGACCCACCAAGTCGAAATCGATCCACTAGAGAATAAAGTTGGAGTACACGAATAACAAAAGACCCTCTAAGCCTAGTCTACCCCATATACTTGAGCCCTCTACGCTCTTGCTACCAATGGACTTCTCGGAGTCTTGTCTTCTCTAGCTTTCCGGATCCTGCAATTTAGTCTGATTGCATCCCCCAATGAATGGCTCCTTCCAATACTTCCTAGCAGCACCAAAATCTCACTTTACACTCAGAATGGGTGTGGTAAGTGTTTGGGCTAGCAACTTCTCAAGGATCTAAAGATGAAGAGGTAGGAGTCGAGGAAAACCACAAGGAAATATGCAGATGATTGTGGGTATAACAATTTCTAACTCTCAAGTGTATTTTCTAGGGTTTTCTCTTTGAAAAACACTCCTTATAATTCGTGGGTAATAAGGATATATATAGTGTGGGTAAAGACTTGGTAAAGCAAAACACAACTTTTTGCCAAAAAGAAACTTTCGCGGGTCCTTCGTGGGTTGGCCCTTTTCGCGAGATAGTTGCGAAATTGACAGCTTGACACGACTCTTCATCTTCCAGTCATGTGCTCCACACATGGCCTTTTCGCGGGTTGCTTCTCATGAGCTACTCGCAAGCTAGTCGTGAAATCCACTGATTCAACTTTTGAAGCTTGATTCTTCACCGATCTCTCACACTCACCCCTTACAAATAAACCCACATACATACAAGAAAAATGATTGAAAAAATTACAATCAAATTTGGCACGAAATTAAAGCCAACACAATATAGTTGGAAATCACAACTTTACAATTGCCCCATTTGCTTGAATTATTTGCTTGAATTATTTCAAGTTCAAGGAACTTGATTTTAGAGTAGGCATTTAACAATTCTTCCTTCAGCTCTTCAACTTCACATTTCGCGTCCTTAGGTTGCATGAGTGTGGACTTATGCTCCTCTTCAACTTTCTTCATTGTTAGGACATATGTGTTTTACATGTTAAGAACATATGTCATGATTTTATGTAATTGGCTAATCCTTTGACAAAACGCGCTTTACTTGTATTTGGGTAGATCTAGACTGTGTTTAATACTTCAAGAAACCATGTTTCAAGATCAAATGTTGAAGCCTTCAAGTCTGTCCAAGAAAACAAGCTGAAAGTGCAAAGTTATTAAAATTCGACAGCTAGCATGTGTCGAGGTTTAATAAGCTATTTCAACCCCGTGGCTCAACATCTAGCTCAACAGATGCTCGACAGCTTCTATTTGTCGAGGTTTATGAAAACAGAATTTTTGATCTATTTTTCTTGAGATTCGTGGATGTGTCTTTGGGCCTTCTTTTCTCCTAACCCTAGACATATAAAAGGATTTTTTTAAGGGCCATTAAAGAGTGAACAAGTTGCACAAGCATTGAGCAAACTCTGTTCAAGCAAATTGTGACCGGAGATAGAATTTGCCTGAGTTCATCTCTCTTGTGAAGAAGTTGCTGTGTATGTGCATCGTAGGGTTTTGTAACCAAGCATCTTCTTGATCTTCATCTTGTGGATGAACTGAAGAACTTTGCAGCCAACAACCTTCTCTAGTTGGTGATTGAAGTCGCGTACTGGGATCCGCACATTGGTTAGTCACGTACTTGGGAGCCGTGCATCAAAAAGGGGGAACTATCACTACAGAACAAGTCCAATTGGGTATTAGGGTAAGGGTTCAACTGTAGGTTGGTAAGGTACTTAGGATTCTTTTACTTGTAACCGTTTGTTGTGATAATAGTGGAGTTTCGGGAGTGGTGACCTGAAAATCACCCAGTGGGGTTTTCGCCTTTAGATTTTCCCCATTCGTAAACAAATCACTGGGTCATTTATTTTCCGCTGCGTATTTAGTTGTTTGGTGATTTTTTTGTGCTACCACGCGCTTTGCATGTTAATTTGATTAATTAATAAACTTGGTTAATTAATTAATTAATTAATCACAATGGGTCAATACGTTTGTGGCCTATCAAGTGGTATCAGAGCAGGCACACTCTGATTAGGTTTAATCTTTGCTGTGTTTGATTCATTGACCCCTGTTGTCATGGCTGTAACCGGCTTGAAGAGATCTTTGCTTTCAAATACATCTTGTTTTTCTAATCTCTATTTGTTTGAGTGTCTTAGAAAATAGAAAATACAAGTTTAAAAGTTATTTGAATTCTCTTATGATGACTATTGAAAAAGATCTCAGTTTGTCATTTAAGCACTGATTTGTCACTGATTTGTCATCTAAGCATGAAGTGTGTTTTATGATGAAGTCCGCATTTAAAGTGATGGACACATGTTTGTGGTACCTTGACAGTGGTTGCTCAAGACACATGACTGGAGACCGATCTCTCTTCAAGGTTTTTGAGTCTAAGAAAGGTGGCAATGTTACTTTTGGTGATGGGAGCAAATCATAGATTAAAGGAAAGGGAATCATCTCTCTACCTGGACTGCCAGACATTGCAAAGGTTCTATATGTAGAAGGACTAAGGGTGAACCTGCTGAGTATAAGTCAGATATGTGATCAAGACTTCATGGTGCTATTCTCCAAGGGAAAATGTCTTGTCATGAATGTGTCTGGAAAGAAACTCATAAGTGGTGTTGGCACTTTTGACAACTGTTATGGATTAGTTCCTGATGCTGATATTGTTTGTAATAGCATTCGTTTGCCAAATGAAGATCTATGGCATCAACGGATGGGACATGCTAGCTACAAACATCTTTCTATTGTATCTAAGCATGAGTCAGTTTTAGGGATACCAAAGCTTAGTAGAATGAGCAATGTGGTATGTGGACCGTGCCAGCTTGGAAAACAGACAAAAGCTAAGCATCTTGGCACTTAGACATCAGCTACATCTAGACCATTGGAGCTTTTACATCTAGACCATTGGAGCTTCTACATCTGGATCTTATGGGTCCAACTAAAACCGAGTCTCTTAGTGGCAAGAGATACATCCTGAGCACATTGAAGCTTTGTGCACAAGAATGAAAAGAGCTTGAAAATTGATCGAATTCGAAGTGACCATGGTAAAGAATTCGAGAACTCATATATGGAGTCGTTTTGCACAAGATCAGGTATCTCTCAAGAATTCTCTGCTCCTATTACTCCTCAGCAAAATGGTGTAGTAGAAAGAAAGAACATGGTTATTTAGGAGATGGCCAGGGCCATTCTATACAATAAGGATGTGGCTAGACACTTGTGGGGAGAAGCCGTTAACACAGCGTGTCATACGGTTAATAGGGTGTATTTTAGACCCGGTACCAAGAAGACTCCATATGAGTTATGGAAAGGAAGGAAGCCTAATGTGAAGTACTTCAGGATCTTTGGAAGTACTTGCTTCATCCTAAAGGATAGGGAGAATGTGGGAAAGTTTGATTCCCGAAGTGATGAAGGAATATTTCTGGGTTATTCCTCTACAAGCAAGGCTTATCGGGTATACAACAAAAGAACTATGAAGGTAATGGAGACAGTGAATATTGTTGTTGATGAGTCTTCAGATTCCGGTTCTGAAAATGGTATTGAGGAACTCACTAAAGAAATTCTTCCTCCTGAGCCTAGGGAAGTTCAAGAAATTGTTGAACAAGAACCTGCATCTCCTAGTACTCCAGGTACTCCTAGTGTTATGGAAGATTCTGCGGATATAACCACTTCACCAGATTCTGAATCCCATGAGGAAAAAGGACCTTCCTCCAGGATTAAGCTAAATCATCCTCCAGAAGTTATTGTGGGAAACTTGAATGAACTCACATTAAGGAAACGTATAGTTGATAAATGTGTTGCTAACTTTGTATCTTATTCTTGTTATCTGTCACAGGTTGAACCCACTAAAGTTGAAAAAGCTCTTCAGGATGAAAGTTGGGTTGAAGCAATGCATGATGAATTGCTTTAGTTTCAGAGGAATGACGTCTGGACCTTGGTATCTAGACCGGAGGGTGAACACATCATCGGTACAAAGCGGATATTCCGCAATATGACTGATGAGGAAGGCAATGTGATCCGCAACAAGGCTCGGCTTGTAGCTCAAGGATACTCACAAATGGAAGGAGTAGACTATGATGAAACATTTGCTCCAGTTGCTCGTATGGGGTCCATCAGAATTTTCCTTGCTTTGGCTTGCCAATTGAAGTTCAAGCTTTATCAGATGAATGTAAAGACTGTGTTCCTAAATGGGCTGCTCAAAGAAGATGTCTATGTGGCTCAACCAAAAGGATTCATTGATCCACACTTTCTGGATCATGTACTGTACCTCAAGAAGGCACTTTATGGGTTAAAGCAAGCCCCTAGAGCTTGGAAGGATCGGCTTACACAATACTTGGTGTCACATGGGTTCACAAGAGGAAAGGCTTATCAGACTCTCTTCATCAAAAGAGAAGATGGTGAGTTGATAGTTGCTCAAGTCTATGTTGACGACATCATCTTTGGATCGACTAAGGATGAACTTGCTCATGGTTTCTCAAAACTCATAAAGGCCGAATTCGAGATGAGCATGATTGGAGAGTTGACTCACTTCCTTGGGTTGCAGATTCGTCAACAAGATTCAGGTATATTCCTATCTCAGTCTAAATATGCTAAGAATCTTGTGAAAAAATTTGGTTTAGAATCTGCTAGTTCTGTAAGAACCCCTATGAGCCCAAATGTTAAACTTACTATTGACTTGTTAGGTAAAAGTGTTGATCCATCTCTATATAGAAGCATGATAGGTAGTCTTCTTTACCTTACTGCTAGTAGACCTGACATTAGTTACAGTGTTGGAGTGTGTGCTAGATATCAGGCTAATCCCAAAGAGTCCCACATTACTGCTTTAAAAAGAATCATAAAGTATGTCAAAACCAATACTGAGTTTGGTGTGTGGTACAGCAAGGACACAAGTGATGTCTTAGCTGGGTATTCTGACGCTGATTGGGCTGGGAATGCTAATGATAAAAAGAGTACTTCAAGGGGTTTTTTCTATGTGGGTAATAATCTTGTCTCTTGGATGAGTAAAAAGCAGAATTCCATCTCATTATCCACTGCAGAAGCTGAGTACATTGCTGCCGGCAGCTGTTGCACCCAACTCCTATAGATGCAAAAACTCCTCCATGATTATGGTATTTGTCATGAGCATCTCACTATCTATTGTGATAATACCAGTGCCATTAACACCTCTAAGAATCTGGTTCAACATTTTAGAACCAAACACATAGAGATTCGACATCACTTCATTAGGGAGCTTGTCGAAGATGGTACTCTCACTCTTGAGTTTATTCACACTGATGATCAGAAGGCTGACCTGTTTACCAAACCTCTTGACAGTAAACGCTTCGAATTCCTTCGTCAAAACATTGGTGTTATCTCCATGGGATGATCTTCTTCTCTTTTCCTCCTTCCTCATACATTTGCATCTAGTTTTATGCTTTGATTTGATTAGCATGTTTTTGTTTGTTTTCAGTTTTGTTTATTTTGTTTTTCATATAAAAATTTAAAAAATAAATTTGAAAAATCAGAAAAATACAAAAACAGTGTGTGTTTTGTGTACATTGGTACTTGTGTACCTTGGATGGCCATTGAAACAAAGTTTTCTAAACTTTGTATCTTTTGTAGCTTAGATGAGAGCATCTCTATGCACAACTAAGCAAGTGAGCTTTATGGCTCTTGTTTGTGATGAGTAAGATTAAGTTATCTCTTGTACTTAACACTCGTATCACTTCTTTTGATGGGAATGACTAGAAAATCCTAAGAGAAAGGCACAAATAACCATCCACTATTGTTGCCCGCCAATCATAATATGACACATGTATGCTTAAGCATAGCAAAAGTGCAATGTCAATGACATTTGTGTGCTTCGGCATAGTAAAATCGGAATGTTATATGCTTACCATCATTGGGTATTTTCTTTTCTCTCTCTTATATGCCTATGCATGATTTGCTTAAATAAAATATGCAAAGAAAATGAAAAGCAAAATGATCAAAGATGCTTTAAGTTTGATTGCAATCGTGTATTCTAGGAGATGTGGGAGTTATAGGATGTACCTCGAAGGTGATAGTCCCCATCAAGCAGTTATGATTGTGTGTGAGTTAAAGTGATTTTCTCATATCTCAAATCGTCATAACATGTATACACTTATGCAATCTTGCGATGTTTTTCACACACAACACGCAATATTCTTTGCTACTCTTGATACATGTGCAGGTACAATGTGATTTGGCCATCACAAGGTTTACATGTGTTAATGTATGCTCACTAAACTGTCTTAACTTGTTTTTGGAATATAAAATTTAGTTAGACTTGTTTAGTGTGCTTGTGTGTTCTGGGATCCATGTGCTTAAAATTGCTCTTGAGAGATGATTTTGAGAGGTTTATATGTGATTGGATCATTGGTTGAGTTGCATGTTGGATTGCATTCATGTCTGTGTTTTTCACTTCTCGAAAAACTGCTTTAAAAGCTTGCTTGACACCTCCTCAACACCTCCTCAATACCTTGCTGTCTGTCGAGCTTCTTCAGCTTTTTCTTATCGCAATCTCGACAGCTTCTCGACACCTGGTGAATCAATCGAGAAAGTTCCTGCCTCCTCGATAGCTTCTCGACACCTGGTGGATCGATCGAGCTTCTGTTCTGGTATCTGATGGTTTGTTCCTCTACACCTCCTCGATACTTGTATCTGTCGAAGACCATTTTATCGACACCTTCCTCGACAGATGTCTCGACACTTCTCGACACCTCTATCTGTCGAGAATTACTGAGGATCTATATATTCTTTCTTCGCGATCCGGTTCTCATTTCTTCGATCTCTCTCGACCTGTCCGCACCTGTTCATCTCCCAAACACTATCTCTCTCTCTCCAAACCTCTTCCTCAAGGTTTCTTCAAGCTTTTTCAAGATTTTCTTCACTTGGTAAGCTTCTAATCTCCTTCATTTTCATGCATTTCATGTTTTGAAACCTAGGTTTTGGGGTTTTTGAAAAATTTTGGGGTTTTTCAAATTGATGAGTTATTATTGAAATTTTGGGATGGGTTTTCACTTAAATGAGTTTAAAATCTCATGCATTGCATCACATTAGTATAATAACAGTACTATCATGCATTTTAGATGTGTGCAATTGATTGTGTGTTGGTAGGATTGGATTGGGCTGAGCCCATGATGCACTTATTTATGCATGTCACATGTTCATACATTTCCCATGCATACGTACTCCATTTTCAATATACTTGTTATATTTGAATTGTTTTGGAGCTTTTTTGATTGTCTCCTTCTTTCGCTTCCTCTCTTTCTATTTACGTTAGTCGTGTCTATGGCACCTAAGCGTAAGTCAGCTCCGTCCCAGAACCCTTTGCGTTCTAGGGCATCGTCTACTTCTGATCCTACTCCGTCTCATATTCAGTTTCGTGATGAGGATGCCCGAAAGGACTTCTCGGAGAACTTTTCTCGACGATGTGTTCATTCGAAACGCCAAGTCATTTTGGCGGACTTCGCCGACACTGACCTTCCCACTGTCATTCACAGTCAGGGATGGGAGTCACTGTGTGACGTCTCGGTCACTTGTCCGACCGTGCTGATCCAAGAGTTTTACTCCAATATGCATGGTTTCGATTTTTCAGTACCTCTCTTTTCTACTTGCGTTCGAGGTACGCGTATCACTGTCACACCGCAGCTTGTTGCGAATGTGCTTCATGTTCCAAAGGTAGAGCATCTTGACTATCTCGATTGTGAGGGTCTGAGGACTGTATCCAAAGACGAGATGATTTCCGCTTCCTGTGAGCGTCCCGTAGATTGGGGTGATCGTCAATTCACACCATGTAAGGCCTTTGCTAAAAGTCCTAGATTCATGAACATGGTGATGACTTTTGTTTTGCACCCACTCTCTTACTATAACTCTATCACAGAGCCTCGTGCTCGTTTTTTACTTTCCTTGTTAGAGCACCTCACTATAGATTTTCCTTCACATTTCATTCTTTCTATCTTAGATGTTTATAGGGATACGGCTACCCGTGATAAGCTCATTTTCCCTTCGGCTATCACGCGGATTCTATGCCATTTTTATGTTCCTTTTCCCTCTTCCGACCATTTTTCTGTCATGTGTGCCATAGACTACGCTACCGTTAAACGTAGCGAGGTGCAGTTTCGGTCTCGGCAGTCTGATTCTGCAGCTCCTCCCTCCCGTTCAGCTCTATCCCGTTCTGCTCCATCCACATCAGTTCCCTCATCTTCTTTGGGCGATGTGACTCTAGGAGACATTATGGCGTAGCTGCAGCGTATGGATGCTCGCCTTGATACACTTTCTACGGAGATGTATCAGGTGAACGTTCGTGTCGGTCGTATTGCACGACGACGGGCGACTATGGGTGGTTTTGCTCCAGAGGCTTCTCCTCCACCACCTCTAGTGGATTCTGATTTTGATGATGGTGATGACGATGATGCTTCTGATGATGATGATGATGGAAATGCTAACTCTACCGATGAGATGTCTACTTGACACTCTTACCCTTTGTCACTCGTAACAAAAAGGGGGAGTAGTTTTGGTATGAGAGTAGTCATACTTAGAGGGAGAGTTAGTATAGGACATTTTAGTTAGTTGGAGTGTTGTTGAGTGCTGAGGGATGTAGTGAGGATATTATGTATCTTTTCTTTTCTTTTCGTTCTTTTATAGATACATTGTTCTTGTACATTAGGTCTTGTGACCACTTTTATGACATACATTGTACTTATTTCTCTCTATATGTTGATGTATGTTGTTTCTTTCACCTACCTCTTACATGTGTTGTTTCTTTTCTCTCTTTATACACATGCTTCTTATATCTTGTATGCAATCTATTATTTCTGCTTCACACTAAGATGCCTTGATGAGTTTTGTTTAAAGTGTTTCAGAAATACAGGTTGTCAAAGTCTACTTGCCATAAACTCTCTTATTGCAAAGTTTTTCAAGAGCTTGTGTTAGGATAGATTTTATTGTATTCAACAAGTGAATATGAGTTGAGTGATTTATGACTTCTATCATATGTTCATTTGTTTGTTGTGGTTTTGTCACAGATTGCCAAAGGGGGAGATTGTTAGGACATATGTGTTTCACATGTTAAGAACATATGTCATGATTTTATGTAATTGGCTAATCCTTTGACAAAACGCACTTTATTTGTATTTGGGTAGATCTAGATTGTGTTTAATACTTCAAGAAACCATGTTTCAAGATCAAGTGTTAAAGCCTTCAAGTCTGTCCAAGAAAACAAGCTGAAAGTGCAGAGTTATTAAAGCTCGACAGCTAACATGTGTCGAGGTTTAATAAGCTGTCTCAGCCCCGTGGCTTGATAGCTAACTCGACAGATGCTCGACAGCTTCTATCTATCGAGGTTTATGAAAACAGAATTTCTGATCGATTTTTCTTGAGATCCGTGGATGTGTCTTTGGGCCTTCTTTTCTCCTAACCCTAGACATATAAAAGGATTGTTTTAAGGGCCGTCAAAGAGTGAACAAGTTGCACAAGCATTGAGCAAACTCTATTCAAGCAATTTGTAATCGGAGACGAAGTTCTTGCCCTAGTTCATCTCTTTCTCTTAAAGAAGTTGTTATGTATGTGCACCGTAGGGTTTTGTAACCAAGCATCTTCTTGATCTTCATCGTGTGGATGAACTGAAGAACTTTGCACACGGGGTCTAGGATCACACTAGGATATTAAAATCCGACAATTGTACCCGCTCTGATACTAATTGAAAGTTCGGATTTGTGCTAAAACCCAAGAGCTTGGTCAGACCCCTAATTAAAAATTACGACTAGATTACTTTTACTCTAATTTAGACTAAGTGCGGAACAAGAATAAATTAGTGCAATGAACCAATAAAGCTACCCTAAGCCATATTCATCCATCATTAACAATAAAATGAAAGGTTAAAGAGTAAGGAAGAGAGATGCAACCACAAGATAATACCGAGACGTGTTATCGAAGAAGAAACCAAAGAACTCGGTGAAAAACCACTCCACGACCCTCCAAGTCGAAATCAATCCACCAGAGAATAAAGTTGGAGTACACGAATAACAAAAGACCCTCCAAGCCTAGTCTACCCCATGCACTTAAGTCCTCCAAGCTCCTGCAACCAACGGACTTCTTGGAGTCTTCTCTTCTCTAGCTTTCCGGATCCCGCAATTCAGCCCAATTGCATTCACCAATTAATGGCTACTTCCAACGCTTCCCAGCAACACCAAAATTTCACTTTACACTCAAAATGTGTATGGTAAGTGTTTGGGCTAGCAATTGCTCAAGGATCTAGAAATGGAGAGGTAGGAGTTGAGGAAAACTACAAGGAAATGTGTAGATGATTGTGGGTATAACAATCTCTAATTCTCAAGTGTATTTTCTAGGGTTTTCTCTCTGAAAAGCACTCCTTGCAATTCGTAGGTAATAAGGGTATATATAGTGTGGGTAAAGATTTGGTAAAGCAAAACACAACTTTTTGCCAAACAGAAACTTTCGCGGGTCCTTTGCGGGTTGGCCCTTCTTGCGAGACAGTCGCGAAATTGATAGCTTGGCACTACTCTTCATCTTCCAGTCATGTACTCCACATGTGGCCTTTTCACGGGTTGCTTCTCACGAGCTACTCGTGAGCCAATCGTGAAATCCACTGATTCAACTTTTGAAAATTGATTCTTCACCGATCTCTCACACTCATTCCTTACAGATAAACCCACATACATATAGGGAAAATGATTGAAGAAATTACAATCAAATTTGGCACGGAATTAAAGCCAACACAATATAATTGGAAATCAAAACTTTACAAATTGAAATCCCAGACTTTTGTGTGGTTTTGGTAAAAGCTATATGCTTTAAAATCCTTGAGGAATATCCATTTGGCAACACCCAATCCCTTAGCAAATTCCATTGACTACGTTGCTTATGTTCATACATCTGGACAGAGAGCCTATGGAGAAGGATTCATTGTTCAGATTACCGTTAAGGTATGCACAAGTGCCACAACCAACAACTACGAACTTGTTTTGAGTGACAAAAACTGTGAAACTGGGAGCCATGAGATTTGGATTGTTGCTTTTCTTGAGACTTACCTGACTGGTCGAAACAGTCAAGCCCGTTATACATCATGATTTCAATCTCGCCTTGGATTGAAATGTTTGTAACGACGACATTTCCACTCTTTGGTTGAGGAGGTTGACCGGACGAGGAGTTGTCACAATTGATAGAAAAATCTCTACCTGCAGTATCTTTCAGATAACAACCTTTAATTATGCCAAAGGGATATGGAATTTTTACATCTCCAAATCTGTCGGGGCAGTCAGGTAGGGCTAATTGAAATGCTATTGCTGTGACTGCCATTATTGCTGATAATATCACACCAACCCAAATGAATTCTACAAGCATCGTACGGAAACCCATAGCCCCAATATTTTCCCAGAAGAGTATCTTATCTTAGATTATATGTGCTGGTATGTATCAGCTTCATAAAGATGCTGGACATTTTAAAGCAAGACAAATGGGGAAGACGCGTTAAATACGCAAGTCTTCATGTGCATATTTTTGGATGGGCAAGACTTAGATACATTACTTAGGTGTTGTTCCTTACGTTTCCCTTTTAAAATTCATTCATGTGGATTTTTTCTTATAAGATGGAAGTGTATTTTTTAATTAAGTAGCTACATGGTTGAATCTTAAGAGGGGAACCTAAGAAACAACACTTAAGATACTGTACCTAAGTTTTGTCCTTTATGGATTGGATTTGTGTTTACACTTCACATTTATGGTAGGCTAAAAAAAAAGGAAAAAAGAAAAGAAAGGTAAGTCTAGAGCCTCAAACTTTGCCATAGCTTTGCTACGTGGTGATTTGTGAGGAGTGAAAATAAAATAGTGGATCTATATGAGTCCATAATTTCATTACTCACGAGTCACTATGTAGCAAAGCTGTAATAGAGTTATGGAAAAATTTGTGGCACTAGACTTACTCTAAAAAAATAGATCTTGACTGTGACAAGGTCTAAATTACACTCAAGTAAATGAGTAATAATACACTAAAGCGGTAATTAAGATTGCAAATTGCAAGAGGGAATCTAATAATCTATACTTTACACCCCAAATTATTAAAATTTATAATCATTACCCCACTCTTAATAAAGATTACAAATTGCACTTTAATTGACTATTCAAACTAATGGTCATATGCACGTCATGACACCTCAAAGTAGCATGGTTAGGGTTTTTTTTTTTTTTTTTTTTAGTTTTTTTTTTTTTTTTAGGTTCTAACTTTAGTATTATAATTTAAAACTTTTCAAGTGGTTAACTTAATGGTTCCTAATGCCTTATGAGATCTATGAGGTTCTCTGACAAACATCTTGAAGCCATCCTCAAAAGATTCTTCCTTGTAAAAATATGTTTTTTGATTTCTAACAGGTAAATCCAAGGGATATTCATCCATATAATACCCAAGGCAAGTTTGTATGCTAGATAAAGGTTACAACAAGAACCATAATTTTATTACTTAGAATAAAAAAATGTTGTAATCAAGGAAGTTAATACCGTATTAGAGACTGTTTCAATTTGGGTCAGAGAATGAAATATTTATATACCGTTTAAATGGTGTACTGTTTTAGGGTTACTGTTACTTAAAATATATATATATATATTATTTGTATAGGTATAGCTATAATTATTCGGTAAAAGTTAATTTGTTAAGCAATTAAATTAGTTTAGCTTATAAGTTTATTAAAAAATAAAAGCAACAAAGATAAGACCAAAGAAAGTCAACAAGAAGGGGTAGATGAGATAACACGTGGGATGGAGTTGGTAGAAAAAGGTTAAATAATTAGAAAATTGGTGGGTGATATAAAGGATAAGAACTCAAAATTTAAAGGCTAACGTGAGTTTCTATAATTTTTACTTCCAGCACTCTCTCTCTCTCTCTCTCTTTCGTGACTAATTAATATCCATTTGGAATCGTCTATCTAATTTTTTGCTAAAATATATTTGTATCTTGAAATTATATTAATTTTAATATTTTTTACATGTATAAGGAATTAGTAATGGTAAGTCTACAACATTTTCACAATAAATTCTAGGTGGAAAATTGTCATTGGTGGCTAAAAAAGTGAGTTTAGTTGTGAACCTAAATTAGGATCAGTATTAATTTACCACTTGGCCTTTGTTGACAAATTGTTGTGAAAATATTATAGATGTAGCATTACTGTAAGGTTAAATTTAATCAACTATTCTGTTGGTTTTATTCCGTGCCAATTTGCTTGTATTTCAGCACTTAGAAACCCTGTATTTAGGTGGGAATCATGTAAGGGTAGTGTGTGAGAGAGTGTGAAGAAATGCTATTGTGCACTGAAATAGGGACTCACGACTAGATCTCGCGGGTGGCTCACGACTGGCAAGCCGCCAAATGATGCACACGAGTGAAGCATGCAGGGGAGCTGAAGAGTCACGCCAGCTGTTGCACTACAGGACAAAAGTCCCAAGCTGGCCAGGCAGTTATCTCGCGGCTTGAACTCGCGACTCGGTCAAGTCATGAGGCCAAGTCGCCAAAACACCCTATTTGGGAAAAACTGACTCTTCGCATTCCATTCTCACACTAGTATATATAGACCCTTATACCCACGAAATGTAGAGAGCTTCTAAAGAGAATATTGAGAGAGAAACCCTAGAGAAAAACAAGATTGACTCATCCACAATCTTTACACAGAGACTCTTCAAATTCCTATACTCTCGCCCTCTCCATTGTTACATCCTTGAGAGGTTTTTAGCCAAATCCTTTTCTCACCATACTCATATTAGTGAGAAGGATTTTTAGTGCTTTGGGAAGCAGTTAGGAAGGGACCAATGGTTATTGGTTGATGCTATGGGCTATAGCGGAATCCGGTAAGTTAGAAAAGACAAAGGTTCGAAGCTCGTTGAAGCAAGAAGCTTGGAGGGCTTAGGTACACTTGGTAAATTAGGCTTGGAGGGTCTTCTGCTGTTCATGTATCCCAACTTCATTTTCTAGTGGATTATTGACCGCTTGGAGGGCAGCGGAGAGGTTTTACACCAAGGGCTTCGGTTTCCTCTTCGATAACACATCGTTGTGTTGTCCTTGTGTTTGCATCTCTCTTCTCTTAATCTTTGCCATTTAATTTCTGTTGTGGATGTGATTTTAATTGGTTTAGATTGTTCTATCAATTATGTTTTAGCTATTTATCATTTTCCGCACATATATTGTTTGATAACTAGCTTGAATTGATAATTTGTAAATTGGGGGTCTAAACGTTCATAGGTGTTTTATACACTATTTGAACTTTCAATTACTTATAAAAAATAGCTATTGCAAGCATTTTTGAAAGGAATAACTATTGCTTGTAATAAAAATGCAATCAAATAATTGAATAGTTATCCCACATGATTAGCTATTTCATTACAAGACCCATTACAACATACTAAATATGCCCTTATGTGTATAAAATGGGGGACTGCAAAGCATCATTGACATCCAATATATCCTTCATCTCTCTCTCATAACATGTAAACCCCACAAATATAGGCTCAAGCAAGAATAGAGATTTTCAATTGGAGATTTACAATAGCAATAATAATAACATGCACCGGGTATGTGCATAATTTCTCTCATAAGATGTGGTCTCACATAGTTATAAGATATATATATATATATATATAAATATATATATATATATATATTGTGATAGAGATGAGGTATATAACAGATACATAAGATCTACTCTACCTTAATACCTCATTTATGTTCAAGGGGAAGAAAAAAAAAAGAACTATTAAAGTAAATCAATATATTTGCATGTTCATTATTTTCTCACCACTTTTAGTTTAGGATAAAGCTCCTAACAAATACAAACCCTCCTCGACCAATGATTAGAATTTCATCATAATTGTTGGTAGCCTTCTTCAACTCTTTTCGGGTGAAGATTTTGGCGGTTTCTTTTGTCTACTAGTGAGTTGTGTTTTAAGATTAAACCCCCATTTTTCCGAAAGAACTTTTCTTTAATCTAGATGATCAGCTTTCTTTGCTTAACTATCAAGTACAGCCAAGTGATACAGACAATCATAACTATCAAGCCTATGCCAACACCTACAATTGAAAGAAACACAATATTATTAATTGACTTCATGCCATTTTTAGAGCAAATATGTGGACTCTGAGCTCTACCCATAAAGACAATCAAGTTAAAGGATTACATCAAAGTGTTATTTTTACATTTCATACCCACAGTCCAACAAACACAACCAATTAAGTTGTGAAATTTTATGTCAATGAGTTTTTTGAGACACTAGCTAAATTGAAGTCTTAATTATCCATGAACTTGGAGACTAAAGAAACAGTTTTGACAAATTCAAAATGACTTCTTTTCCCCAGACCAACCATGGGATTTATATATATAAATATATATATATAAATATATTTATATATATATATATTCACAAAAAAGGACCTATTCTCTTGTGATCGATGGTAAAAAAATCATTATTGTAACCAATGCCTTAAGGGTATTCGTTAACAATCCATTTAAAGAAAGTTTTTATCGAAAAAGAAAAAAACAATTAATGTTTTGACACCATTTTTATATAACCAATATCTTAAAAATACTCGTTAGCATGACCCAATTTTCAAATATTAATCATTATCGATATTGGATCCTTTTTTTTTTTTTTTTTTTTTTTTTTTTTTTTTTGAGAAAGAACTTAAGGAATTTTATTAAACTTGAAATGCCAAATTGGCTACATCATGTTCTGCTACAGAGAGTAAAGAATGAGGAACTTCCTCCATCCATGCTGTATAATTAGAAACATGAATTGAAAATCTAGCTAGACTGTGTGCTAGTTTGTTGACGTCTCTTCTATAGTGAGAGTATAGCAATTTTGTGTATAATGCTGAATAAATAATGGCATCCTGTATGAGGGGCTCCACTGAAGCTAAGGTTGCTCTGCCTGTCTTTAAAGAGTTCACAATTAACTCTGAATCTCCTTCAAGAATAGCTTCAGTAAGGCCTAGTTCATGTCCAAATTCCAAAGCTCGTGCTACTACAATCTCCTCAATCTCTGCTGGTTGAAGTGCTTGGGATATACTTTGAGCTAGGGACGCAAGAATGGCACCTATGGGAGTACGGACAACCATGCCTATACCACTTCTGTACTCATCCCTAAAAATTGTGCAATCAAAATTAATTTTGACTAAGCTTGCATCAAGTGGCTTCCATCTTTCTTTTGGTTTTGGTGCTATTGGAAGAATAGGTGGGATCATAGCAAAATATTCTGCCAACTTCTCTTTTGCCTGCGACGTGAGCTGATCCGATGTGCAGCATGGTTTGTGGTTTCAAACTTGGTTTCGTTGGTGCCAAATTCCCTATGTAACCATCACAAAGAGCTCTTTGTTTCCATGGTTCGTGAGTATCCATGACAGCAGCTCCTTAAAGTTTATCACACCTGGGGTTTGTCGAGAACTCCAATCCGTCTGTGTCCATACTGAGGTGAGCTCGTTGTAAGTCCACAGCGCATGTAGCACTGTTTCCTCCTCATTCCAGCACCATTCGCACAGAGCATTTTTAGTAATGTGTCTTCGCTTCAGGTTGGCTTTTTTGGGAATGGCCTCACGACAAGCACGCCACAAGAAATTCTTAATTTTGTTTGGAATTTGCAGACCCCAAATGCTTCTCCAAAACACTTTATCTCCATTCTGTGCATCCTCAAACCTTCTTGTTCTTCCTCCATCTTCAAAAACCGGTAGCCCGATATACATGAATATGTTCCACTCTGTGTCCACGGCCAGAACAACTTGTCATCCACTGAATGTCTCAACAGAGGGATTTTCTTAACAAGTGCAGCTTCCTCAAGTACAATTAATTCGTCTATTAGTTGCTCATTCCATGTCCGACTATCCTCATTAATCGAAACAACCACTGTGGTCTCCTCCCAGCCCTCTAGCATTGGTGATTGGACATGGGTAGGGTGTTTAAGTGGCAACCATGTGTGCTGCCAAATCTAGACTTTCTTCCTGTTGCCAATTCTCCAACAAGCTCCACGTTTGATCACGTCATGGCCATGTAAAATGTTCTTCCAAGCATATGAACCATGACTAGATTCAGCTGCTTCCATTATTGTGCAATTTGGAAAAAAACGGGGTTTGAAGATCTTATAGAATAAAGAGCCTAGATCCTGCAATAAGCGCCATGCTTGCTTAGCCAAGAGAGAGTCATTGTGTAAGGCTAAGTCACGGAAGCCCATACCACCCTCATTTTTGGACTTCGTCATTTTACTCCATTTTAACCAATGAATTTTCTTTTTTTCTCCCCTTTGTCCCCACCAAAACTTCCTTATCATCACCTCAATTTCATTGCACAAACCCATCGGTAATTTGAAGCAACCCATTGCATAAGTTAGGATGGCTTGGATAACCACCTTAATGAGAACCTCTCTTCCAGCTTGGGAAAGGAGTTTTCCTTCCCATCCTTGCAATTTCCTCCATACTCTCTCCTTGATATAGTTGAAACTTGCTCTTTTTCCTTTTCTCGTCAAGGAAGGCAGCCCCAAATATTTTTCATAGTGTAGGATTTCACGAACTCCAAGAATCCCTTTAATGATTTGTCTATTGGCTTCAGTTACTGACTTGCTGAAGAATAAAGTTGTTTTGTCTCTATTTATTTTCTGGCTTGAGACATCTTCATACAATGATAGCAAGACCATCACCTTACTACATTTTGTGGAATTGGCCCTACAAAACAGAAGGCTATCAGCTGCAAAAAACAAATGGGTTACTTTAGGTCCTTGTTTACACAACCTGAAACCATTGATATCTCCATTGCTGGCTGCCTTTTTAATAAGGCCATGTAGGCCTTTAGTACACAAGAGGAATAGGAAGGGTGAAAGGGGATCTCCTTGTCTAAGACCCTTTGAGGGGTGAATCAAGCCCTTCGATTCGCCATTCACTAATATGGAGTAGGTTACTGTTTTGACACATACCATGATAAGACCTATCCATTCACAACACACCATTTTTCTCATCACATTTTCCGAAAACACCCATTCAACCCTATCGTATGCTTTACTCATGTCAAGCTTCAAAGCCATAAACCCATTTAAGCCAGAATTATAGTGTTTCATGCAATGCAAAGTTTCAAAGGCAATGAGAATATTATCGGTAATGAGGCGTCCTTTGGCAAAAGTTGATTGGTGTTCAATAATGATATTATTGAGGAATTTTTTAAGCCTATTAGCAAGGACTTTAGAAAAAAATTTGTAAAGAACATTGCATAAACTTATGGGGCGATAATCTGACACACAACTTGGGTTTTTCTTTTTTGGGATAAGGGTGATAAAGGTATGATTTACTAGGTGTGGGAGAGTACCTGAATTTAACCATGATAACACCGACTGTGTCACATCTCCTTCAATCATAGGCCAGAAATGTTGAAAAAACAAAGGGGGCATTCCATCCGGACCAGGAGCCTTCATAGGTGCCATCTGTTTCAAAGCTTGTACTACTTCCCATTCCTCAAACTTGCACGTCAATTCTTGATTCATATCATCCGAGATGATTTGTGGAATTTGACCCAAGACCTCTTGGTGTAGGGACAGATTTGAGGTTGTGAAAATATCCTAGTAGAAATTGATGAGAACCCCTCCTATATCATTCGACTCTACCTTCCAAATCCCATGTGAATCATTAATTCCCAAGATTACATTTTTCCTAAACCGATGGGAGGCCCGGGTATGGAAAAATTTTGTATTACCATCTCCATTTTTCAGCCAAAGGATACGGGAGCGTTGATTCCACATCCTAGTTTCTCAGTCCATCAATACATTAATCTCCTCTTTTAATGCTTTGATCCGTAAGTTGCTACCTATACTTACAACCACGACTTCTTCTTCAATAAGCAATTCTCTCTTCTTTTTTAATTCCCTTCAGACATTGCCAAACACATTATAATTCCAACAAGATAGATCTTTGCCACACTTATCAATTTTTCCAAGGATTTCTCTATTTGAATACCTTGCTACACATGACCTCCAAGCTGCTTCAACAACCTCTCCACACCTACTATCTAAAAGCCACATTTCCTCGAACCGAAAAGGCTTCTTGTATGATGGAATTTCAATACCTATCGGATTGATTAACAAAGGGCAGTGATCTGAGGAAAGGCAAGGTAAATGGTATACCCGAGTGCTAGGAAACTTCATGAACCACTAATTAGTAGCTAGTCCACGATCAAGTCTCTTCCATATTGAGTGTCCATCTGTATAATGTTTGCTCCATGTGAAGTTCGGTCCAATGTACCCCAAATCCATAAATCCACATTCGTCAATGACATCCCTAAATGCTTGCATCTGACCATGTGCACGAATAGCTCCATCCACATTTCCTCCTGTCTAGTGATTTCATTAAAATCCCCCGCACACAACCAAGGGATGTGCGGTTTATCATTGAGAGTTTGAAGTTTTGACCATGCCTCATGTCGTCTTGCTGTCACTGGTTCCCCATAGAAGCCTGTGAATCACCATTCCTGTGGAGTATTTTTCTCAACAAGTACATCAATACAGTATTTCAACGAATCTTCCACTGTGATTCTAATCTCTTCCTTCCACAATAGAACCAAACCACCGCCTCTATTTCCACTTGCAACTGATCACTTATTTCTGAAATCAAAATTACGTAACACTTGATCTACCCTTGCATCATTTGTCCATGTCTCGGCTAAAAACACGACAGTAGGATCTTTTGCCTGGATGTAATCTCCAAGCTCCCTCACTGTACGTGGGCTCCCAAGCCCATGACAGTTCCAAACTAAGAGACTCATTGTGATGGGCGAGGCTGATCATCAGCCTCCGCCATTGTAGAAGAGTTAATCTCAAAGGAAACCATGCGTTTTTTGCTTGGTAAGCCATTGGAATGGGATAGTTGCTCATGAGTTCTTTTTGTTTGTAGCACTGAAACTTCCTTACTTGTAGTGCTTTTTGTGTTTTTTAGTACAACCTGATTAGGAACATGTTTCTTGGTCCCTTGTTGCTGCGTGACTTTTTCTCCCTATTTTCCAGTTGCGTCTAATTGAAATGCTGCTTGAATTTTAGACCCCTGTGCATGGCAAACCCTAGCCGCCTCTACTTCCTCATTAGAAACCCTAGCCGCCTCTAAATCCTCATTAATTACGAGGCTTAATTGCTGTTTCCTTGTAACCTCAGAATTAGGAGCTGACCTAGCATTTAATTTAGAGAAGCCCTCATCAATCTCGGCAAGCTTAGATAGGAAAAGATCCTGATGCACTGATTCAGATGGAGAATTACTCGGGATGGCTGCCTTAGTGTGCAATAAATCCGGATTGCAAAAGGAAGGGAATTCATTCCGTGCCTCATTTATTGGTGGGTTATTCTTCAAATTATCTCATCATTACCCAACGGCTCTGCATGAAGGTGTTTCTGTTCAAAAACGGGAGAGCAATAAGTTTGTCCCTTTGTAACCGATCCCATTGAATGAGTCATTGAAGTCACGGGCTGGCTTTTTTCCATGTCAACCAAACCTCCCTGTGGTGGCTGAACCACCGTGGTGTGTGCCTGAGATTTCCTTAGAGTGGTCGGGCTCTTTGGAGTAGAGGAAACTCCGTTCGTCTTCTTGAACAATCCTAGGACAGTGACCAAGTTTTTCCTTGTCCGACTAGTAGGTGCAGCTCATAACCAAGAGCCGAACTTCTGATCCTCAGCTTAAGTGACCCTTCACTCTCCAACCAGGTCTCACAATCTCTATCATCATGATTGAGGCAGCCACACCAGTAGTAGATATTTGGTAGGCACTCATACTTGAACGATACCAAATTTCCTTCCCTTGCCCCAGTGACACCATTCTTCCTCGGCTCAAAGGAATAGTAATGTCCACCCTAACCCGAACCTTCATAAAACTGCCACCCTCCCCCTCTGCTTCAGGCTTCTTGATGACCGCACCAACCTGGCTACAAATCCCCACGGCCACCTTTTGATTCATGAATCTAACCAGAATGTCGTGTACTTGTACCCAAAAGGAAGTGTGATTGAACTGTAACTCTTCAACTGGCATATCCTTATCATAGCGTTGCAACACCATGAGATGTTTGTCAAAGCTCTAAGGCTCGTTCTCGAGAATAGTTTCAACTTCAAGCTTGTTGTCAAAAATAAAAAGGACTATGTGATTTCCCATATTCTTGACTTTGAAACCATTTTTTGATCTCCACAAAGGCTAAAATGTCGAGGCAATAGCTTCCATATTCAGCGCTCGTCTTGTGAAGAATTTTGCTGCAAGAATTTTGCGGACAGATTCCTCTCTGTCCAGATGGTACCTTTCAATGTACGAACAATGATATGTTCCTATTTCCTTCGTTAACGCACTTTTGTTTTTCTCTGCCTGTGCGTTTATTGCTCTCTTTACATTTGTCAATGTCTGTAGTTGTAAAGCTAACTAAGAACCACCGCGCACCCTTGGTGCGATGGTCACTCTACAAGTATAAATGCTTGTGGAGTGTGCAGGGCAAGGGCCGGAGTTCAAGTCTCCAATAGAGAGCTTCACACACATATACACTTAGATTAAGCTAGAGTAGAAATTTTATCTTGTAAAAAAAATAAAAAAAAAATAAAAAAAATAAAAAAAATAAAAAAAGCTAACTAAGAAGAATTAATCTTTAATTAAAAAAAATAAATAAATAAATAAGAAGATGTATATTTAACTGTATATTCAAAGCATTGAGGTAGCATATATCAAAATGAGAATGAAAGGTATCTGGTATTGTCACGCAACATTAACACTAGAAACAAAAACTTTTTGCTTGTTGAAATAATATGCGGTAATTAATATAATATCACTTTTACACACACACACACACACATATAAATATATATATATATATATTAATTAAACTACACTATTGGTCCCTCAAATTTATCCTATGTGTGCAATTGATCCCTTAAGTTTGAAGCGAGCACAATTAGTCTCTCAAGTTTTAAAATTGAATTGTATTAATCATTTTACTAACTGCCGTTAGTAGTGTTACTTACGTGGCTAACGAAACAATGACTTTATATTTTTTCTAAATAATGTGGCATGTTTTTTATTAAAAAAAAAATGAATTTACACATAAAAAAAAATTAACCCATTCTAATTCAAGTCTTAATCCTAACCCAATACCAAATTAAAACTCATTTGCAATCCTTTCTCAAAAAAAAAAAAAAAAAAAACTCATTTGCAATCTGATTCACAAACCACATATTGAACAGTTCCAAGCCGGCAACTATCTTTCAGAGCAAAGACAAAGAGCTCGATATCGATCATGGAGGAGATGAAGAAGAAGAAGATGAGGATAACTACAGTATTCGCAACAACCAGACGATACAATTGTATTCGGTGGCCGGAGACAGAGGAGTTTCCGTCGTGGCGGGGTGGTTGGATCTCACTTCGACTTTTGGCAAAGCTGCGAAGCAGAGGATCGTGCCTTAGCAGCAACAAAAACCTCTGGTCAAGAAGAGCCGATGTGGAAAAGGTCTCGAAGCTCACAGTATCAAGGCATTATGTTTTATCGAAGAACTAGTCGATGGGAATCGCATATTTGGTTTGTCATTTTGTTACTTTTAGACTTTGATTATCAGTAATTTCATTACAAAAATTTTAGAATTTTGGTGGTTTTTTTTTTCTCTATCTGAATTTTGAGACAATGATATATATATATATATATATATATATATAGGGATTGAGGAAAGCGAGTGTATTTGGGTAAGGATTATTAATTTTTTATTGTTTTGGATTTTTGATTAATTTGAGAGTTGGAATATGATAATTTGGGTGTTTTTGGTTTTTGTAGGAGGATTTGACGTTGCTCATGCTGCTGATAGGTACATAAAAATGAACTATTTCTGATTATTCAGATTGCAATGGTTGTAGTTTTTACTATTTTGGATGAAATGAACTTGTGGGAATGTTATGACAATTCCGGTTTTTTCGATCACAGGGTGTATGATCGGGCTGCAGTCAAGTTTCAAGAGTGGAAGGTGATATAAATTTCAATATCAATGACTATGATGATGATATTAAGCAGGTTGAGTGTGAGAGTCCTGTGTAGTTTGATTGGTGCAAGGCAGACCATAACCAAGCCGTCATGAGTTGCAGACTTGGTTTTAGCTGTGGAGGTACAAAAAGATTGTAGCAATAGCAAAGGCCACGATAGATGAGACAGCAGTAAAGGCAGAAAGCTGGTGCCCAAGGGGATTGCAAGAATTAGTGGAGGTGGAGATAGTTAAAACTTGAACCCGAATGTGAAGCCTCCATTACATCCAATGAGAGCAACTTTTGCTGTATTGAATGATAATTAAGTTGCACTCATGCTTACATTTAAGAATAAAAGTGAATTTTACTACACCTGGCTTCAGCTGATCTCAGACAAAATACAAGTAGAATACAATCTTCAACCCGTAGTGCAATTACTTACAAATTGATCTTACTTACAAATAGAGTACTGCTAATGTGGTAATTAATAATTATTGTTAAATGAAAAAAATTTGATGTTAGTAGTGAGATCATATAAGAATCAGTAAGATTTGGCCATAATAATAATTTGTAAAATTGTTGTAAAATAGTTTGTGCTTTTTTGGTTGTAGTATTTCTCATCACTAAAGTTAGGCCACATAATATTTTAGAAATTCGTTAAAAAAGTTTTTATTATCCCCAAAATTTGTTGTAGATATGTCATATATGTAAGTAAATTTGAATACGTTGGCACTTGGCAACCATCATTGAGGTAAGGGTTCCCATATTAATCGCCCATGCACTTGCAATGGTACCCAGAACCGTTGTTGAAATCAGAACAATTGCTACTTGCTCCAAATACACTACCCCCTTTGCTCAGAGCAGCTTCACATGAGTCCGTACCAATCGCCCAATCAAGAGCAATGGAACGGGTTTCCCTTTTTGGTAGACTGACAAGATAATCTGAGGAGAAAATGAACTTGTCTCTTCGGACTATAAAGGCAAAGCTGCATATATGGATTGAAACCCCAAACTCCTTTGTGATTATATATTAAAGGTAGATGCTTGAAAACTAAGACCGTTTGGTAAAAGATTTCTAGTAACATTATTTAAGTGTTGTGAAAATATGTGTGAATAAAAAAGTGTTATAGAAATATGTGTACTGTTGTTTAAACAAAGAAAACTGTTGATTAAACAACAATACAAACAGACCTTAATATTTCTCAATCCTTTAGGAATCTGCATCTCGCAACACCCAAGCCCATAGCAAGTCCCATTGACTACACTGCTTATGTTTGTACATCTAGACAGACTGCCAGTGGCAAAAGGTTACTGTCACGGCCCATTACATCATTAAGGCATGCTTAAGTGTCGCAGCCAACGGCCACGAACATGTTTTGGTATGTAACATTCAAAATTTGTGTGGATTAGTGAAGTAAAGTAATTTATATCTTAGTTATATTTGTATAATAAATATATTACATATATAAGTGAGCAACAAAATAATCTATATTTTATATTTTATTCTAAAAGTGTTAAAAAATTAGCATTTTCTCTTAGTTATCTAATTTATAAGATGTGCTTAACCTGACTGATATAAATTAGAACTTACCGTTATATAAAAAATGGGTGTAACCCCCATCAATTTTGATGAAGTATCGCTATATCACAATTTTTTTATTATATATATGAAATAGGTTCAAGTTATAATTAAAGTACTCTCACAAAAGTTAGACATTTTTAAACTATCTATTTCTATGAGATCGAATAGTTATTAAAATTAATTGTATATGTCATCATTAAATATTTTTTGCTTGCCATACCAGCTAACTAAATTAATTGTAGAGAATATTATATTATTTTCTTCTACTTTCTCTCTCTCCCTAATTAATTTTTCCCAAAATTCGCATCTACTAGGTTCTAAATATTTAAGTCTTAAATGTTTAGGTTCTAAATTTATTGTATGTTGGCAAACTAAAAACAAAAACATGTCTACTATAAGATTTTAGTGTCTTAGAAGTATTTTAAACATTGCTCAAGTTGATACAAGTCAAAATTCAAAAACGTACAAACTGCAGAAAGAGGGAATTCAAAAACTGAAGAGCTCGACCGATCGAGAGAGACCTTCGACCGATCGAGACACGAATCCGCAGAATTTTAGATAAGGGCCAACAGCCCCTGAAACGTTTAGGATTTGAGTCCAACACTGCTAGGTATAAAAAGCAAAACCCTAATACACTTTTTTTTTTTTTTTTTTTTTGAAGTCTTGAGAGTTACTCCTGTGAGATCTGTGAGGTTTTGTAACATTCTAACTCTACAAGCACCTACCGGAGATCAAATCCATATTGCTAGTACCAGTGGAGTAAAGTTGTAGCCAAGCCTTCGACTATCAAGCATACTGAAGATCAAAGCATGAACAGGTGGTTCATGTGAGAACAAGATCCAGATCAAGGAAGTTTATAGAGTTTAGAACCCAATTTGGTAACTGTGTTAGATTTACTATGAATTGGTATTCTTGATTGTAAATCTCAACTTGATATAATGGATTCTTCTCTTAGGATCATTCCCCCCAAGTTTTTTACCTTAAAACAAATTGTTTCATTGGTTTTCCTGAATCATCACATCTTGTGTTATTTAGTTTTCCGTTGTGCATGTTGATTGTGATAAATGTTTAACCTAAATCTGAATAATTAACTTAAGTAACTACTTGACTAATAAATTAGGTTAAACAAACTGTATTTCCAAAGATCTAAACTTTAACAACATCCAATTTAAAAATATTAAGTAGTGTAATTTTACTTAAATTTACACCTGGTATAACTCTCTCTCTCTCTCTCTATATATATATATATATATATATATATAGGGATATGTTCATTATTTTAAAAATAATGAGTGGTAGTATAATTGGTTTAAATGGGCACCAATCTAATCTGGTAAAAACTGTTAAAACCAACTAAAATTGGTCAAAGTTGGTAAAAACAGGTAATCGAGAGCAAAAGTAATTCTTTTAACTGCACCGACTTTTAAAACCGTACTTGCGATACATGGACATAAATTCTCCATGAAAACTGTTCATGAATTATGGTTGAACATTACACGTACGCAAGTTGATTGTCAAACTAATATAATTTGCAACTTTGACTTTCTTCTGACTTAATTTGATTCAGTTTTGTTTTTGATAATCATTTCGACTCAGTTTATGTAGCATTTTTTAAATCAGTTTAGTTTTTATTTTTTTTACAATAAATCAGTTTAATTATGAAGCTTAACCATCGAAGTAACATAATTTGTAATTTCTTAATGGTCTGTTTGGAAGACATAGATTTAGATTTGGATTTAGATTTGGATTTGAGGGGGCCCAAATCCAAATTCTTATATAAACTTATATATGTCTCTCTTGATATATAACTTTTTAGTTGTTAATAACTTTAGAATAATTTTTTAGTTTGGGATTTTGAATGTTGTGAAAAAAAAAAACCCATGCATTTGGGTGTCCTCTCTAGTTGATATAAAACATTTTAGTTGTCAATAGTTGGCAAGATATTTTTTTAGTTGGCTATGACTAAAAATTTTTAATCATCATCTTGTCAATTGGATTATTAATATTACCTCATGTATTTAAAATTAAAATGTAGAATGATTAAGAAAAATAATAATTAAAAAATATATTTTATTGATCTTAAATCTAAATCCAAATTCAGATCCAAATTTACGTATCCAAATAATGAAATTTCAAATCCTTAATTGTTTAGAAAGATCCAAACAAAGAATTTCAAAATCAATGCATTTTAAATTAATGGATTTCAAATCCAAATCTAAATCAAAATTCAAATATTGTCATCCAAACACAACCTAAGCATAATTTGACTCTGTTTATGTGGTGAGTCCTTGACTAATAAATCAATTTGGGAGTATTAATAAATGTTGGATTTGGAATGAAAGATTATATTAATTGATAAATTAAGAGAGTATAATTCTATCGGGCCGTGTGTAAAATTTACTATTTGCACCAATTACTGTCAGTTTCTTAAAAACCTTCTCTCCTCCCGTGTGTGTTAAAATAGTTAGTATTCTAAAAAAAAAAAAAAAAAAATGTTTTGCTACATCAGTTTTTTATTCTTTTTTTATTTTATAAATAAATAAACCACAGCCTAATAGTTTCACACCAAAAAAAAGAAAAAAAAAAGGTAATTTTTATCCAGCCAACTATAGTAATCAGTACGAAATGGATTTGACTCGAAACAACAAACCGGACTTGGCGGCCAATTTCACCCTCACAAGAACTACGACAATTTCCTCATTGAGCATGCTGTCTGAAAATTACTAGTGCCTAGTATACGTAAGTATTGTCTTCCAGATATTCGATGTCAGTGCCTCAGTGGGAATGACTAGATCAGTAGATACTTGATGGCGTAATCAAATGAACTAATCATAAGGGCTTCGTAATCAAATGAACTAATCAAACCATACCTGTTTATATAATTTTGAAACAACGCAAAACAATCAACATTCAACAAGCTTATAACACCCACGTATTCCTTTCACAGCAACAAAAACAATAACCCCAAAATGATAAATTGGCATCAACTGGTACTAAAATATTTCGATTCTCCTATCATATTGAAATAACATTCAGTTCAAATTGACTCCTTAGCACTTTCTCAAATCTCAAACTTTGATTTTGTTGGGTTAAAATAGCTTGATCTTCAATTAACCAAGTTGATTAATTAAGTCAAATTACATGCAAATCATGGAGGCACCAACAAATCACCGAATAAACTAAATGCAACGGAAATTAAATTGACACAGTGATTTGTTGACAAATGGAGAAAACCTTTCGCACGGCAAAAATACCACTGAGTGAATTTAAGGTCACTACTCTCAATAACCCACTAATAAATAATCAAATAGTTACAAGTATAAAGAATCTTAACATTACCCTAGTCCCTAGCCTATTCCAAAATACCAACCTACAGTTGAACCCTTGCTCCAATATCTAATTGGACTTGATCTTGTAGTAGCCTTCTTTCCTTTGATGCACAAATCTCCAACCTGTGACTAACTCTTTTGCACGGATCCCAATACGTGACTAATTCCAGCAACTTGAATGATTGTTGTTGGCTGCAAAGTTCTTTACTTCATCAACATTGAAGATCAGAAAGCACTTGGTTACAAAACCCTATGGCATACAAACGCAGTAGCTTCTCACAGAGTACAATAAACTCTTGGTCTCTGTATCTGTGTGTGACAGCTCATAAAATAAGCCTTATATATGTCTAGGGTTGTGAGAAAAGAAACCCTAAACAAATACATCAGTTTGGGCCGAATTTCAAATCTAAAATTCTAAAATCGTAATTCTCGATAGATTGAGCTTGTGTTGAGCTTCCCATTTAATCTCAATAGCAGCTATCTATTGAGTTTTAATAAAACAGTTTTTATTCACTTGTTTCTTAGATTAATCTTCATGTCTTTGATACTAACACTTGATATGTTTGAAAAACATATTTCTTGATGTATTATACCCAACTTAGATCTATCCAATTATAAGTAAAGTGCGTTTTGTCAAAGGATTAGTCAATTACATATAAAATATGACCTTAATAGATTATTTATTTATTTATTTTCAATGTATGGAAAATTTCTTGGCTTGGTTTCATCTAATTTGTTTCCAAAGGAAGAGAATCTAGCGTTCTTTCCAAGACGCAATGAATGCCTATCCTATCAATAGTACTACCCCAGTCTCTCTCTCTCTCTCTCTCTCTCTCTCTCTCTCTCTCTCTCTATATATATATATATATATATTCTTAATTTTATAGTTATAATAGAAAGGGATAATTTAAAACTTGAATATCTTAGAAACACTAGGAAATACTAACCAATTAAGTTACAAGTATACTTAAAACCAAAATTAAAATTATGTAACACCACGAGATTGTTCACAATACCACTATTTAATGATATTATTGAGTGTATATTGTATTTTTGTTCTAATAAAAGTTAGTAAGAAATTCTTCTATTCGGTTTTTATTGATTGTGATGGACATTACTGTCTAACGAGTTTAATGTTAATATTATTACGTTATCGCTCATTGTAATTTTTATTAAATTACTGATTGTCTCAAAAATCTGAGTTATTGGGATATGGTAAATTTAATCATTTAACCAATACTTCTAACACTCCCCTCACATGCCTTGTTGTTTGAACTGTATTGTACACACAATTTTCGTAAAAGATAAATCACACGATCACAAAATAGTGTAACAAATTATCAATTTATATTGATTTGTATATATGTGAGTACAATCCTCTGTGTGACTCTTTACAAATGAAAGAATACAACAAACTCCTCTAATTCGATCTCCAAGAAACTTTTCGATCCGAAAAGCTATGAAGCTTGATCTTAAATCGTGTCTTAATGTCTCTAAGTTGAATGAGTAGTTGAACGTACTTGATTTGATGCGAGGGTCGTTGTATTGATCTCAATTTAAATTGAAGGAAAATCCCTACTTTGATTTGAAGAAATAGGAATGAGCTTGATTTTTGAGGGAGCAAGGGTGCTCTTTTGGACTTAGAGATGACTCTCTATTTTGGCAGAGTGTCAGTAGGGTTTTTCTCTCTAAGTTTATGTCCTCTTGAATAGACTTTTTGCACTTATCCTTAGTCTCCATCATCAACCCGAATGGGGATTGCCCTTCTTTCCGTTTAGACACGAGCACATATCGTAAGACCATGGATGCCTCTTTCTCCTCTTCACAAAACTTCTGTCTCACTTCAGAGTTAGGTTGGGGACCTTCTGTGAGGAGCTCGCCTCCCTCCTTACGTTTTACCTTCTTCTTTTCCGTAGACTCTTCTTGTGGTACATCACAAGTTGTGTTGCAATCTAAGTAAAACTTGGCGTTTGCAAAGTAAGATTCTACTGCTGTAAATGGCTGCAAATCTGTTGTCATGGCAAGAGACCATGTAAGTGGTTGTCATTTGGCTCTCTGTAAGAAAGTCTTTAGGAAAAAACTCATGCAGTGTGACCAACAAGGGGCCTTCCTTTTCCAATAACTCATTCGAACGAGCTCCCTTCTTTGTTTCTTCAGACCATTTGTCTCTTTCCCCTTGGAAGCAACTTTTGAATCCCTTGCTTGGAGTTCCCTTTTCTCATACGGAACATGGGGTTTTGGGTTACGTTGCTTTCGAAATCTTTTGTAGGTCACAAAAGTCCAGCCCTTTTTATCACCTACCAATTCATCGTCAGTTCTATCATCATCTTGAGGGCTGAAGCATGATGTATGCATAGGCTCAAGCGTTCCAAATTGGATGTTCTTGTAATATGCCCTTGATGTTGATGGCAAGGTGGACCGCACTTCCGTTGGAGTTGGTGACTTCACAAAAATTGGGGATCCAACAGCGAATGTGGCATGATTCGCCTCAACAGTTTCATCTAAGTCTAATAGAATTTTACCCTCTTTTGCAAGCCTTAGGATAAGGTCCTTCAAAACAAAACATTTTCCACAGGGTGACTTACAACTCAATGATATACGCAGTACTTTGGGTCGTTGGTACTTCCTATTTCCTCCGAGCGCTTGCATTCTGGAAGCTTGATCACTTTCTTCTCTAATAAGTCCTTGAGCATGCCTTGAACATCAGCATCTAGAAATGGGTATGTCTTTTCTTCCATTTCCTTCAAAGTCAATCGACGCTTCTCCCGCTCTTGCATTGGACCGGCCCTTTTCTCTATTCTCTTATTCTTTTTACTGGAGATCTTCACAGGCTCCACAACAATGGCCATAAATTCCTTAACCATGGGTCTGGAAGACTTATCCCCTCTCCTCATATCTTTCTTCTCTTTACGTTGCTCGTCAACAGGTAAGCCCTTTTCTCCATGGCTAGACAGGCTAAGCTCCATGTCATGGGCTCGAGTAGCAAGCCTTTCAAAGGTGTGAGGTTTGATTCCTTAGAGGATGTAAAGCAACCCCCAGTGCATACCTTGGATGCACATCGCCACTCCTGAAGACTCGAAAAGGCGATCTTTGTAGTCGAGGCTCAATGAGCGCCAACGATTGGTGTAGTCTACCACAGGTTCATCTTTCCATTGCTTCATGTTGGTTAATTCCAGCATGGTTACGGTACGTCGGGTACTATAGAAACGATTCACGAATTCCCTTTCCATTTGCTCCCAACTATCAATGGACTCAGGCTCGAGATCCATGTACCAATCGAAGGTGTTTCCTCGAAGAGTACGCACGAATTACTTCGTGAGCAAGTCCCCATCCGTGCCGGCATTATTGCAAGTCTCGATGAAATGAGTGATATGTTGCTTCGGATTCCCTTTCTCGTCAAATTGTTGAAACTTAGGAGGTTGGTAACCTGCAAGCATCTGTAAAATGTCAATTCTCTTGGTGTGTGGTTTTGAATACATTAGAGAGCTTTGTGGTGCCCCCCCATATTGAGCTCAAATGGTGTTCGTTATCATGTCTTGCGACTGTTGGACTGATAGAGATGAAATTGAGGTAGAGCTCTCTTGTGGACCATCATCCTTTTTTGGGGAAGATGTATGAGCACCTTGGGACGTATGTTGATGCATGTAAGAATGTCCTTTGCTAGACTCCCCTCGATTATGGACCTCAAGCTTGTTCATAAGCGTGGCGATTTGAAGGTTTTTCTCCTCCACAGTCTTAGTAAGTTTAGATATAGCATGTCCCATCTTAGCAATCTTTTCGTCAATGGTGGCAATCTCCGTCATCATGGCTGCCATGGCTGCTGTACGAGAAGAATTCTCTAAAAAGATAGATGAAGCGACTTCTCGGGGGGATCCTTGGGAAGAACCTGATTGTGAAGTAGTACTCGACCCAGCATTTGATGTAGAATAGTGATATTCGCTCCCTATTGTTGAGTCCTCTAGAATGAATGCTGAATCTCCCTTCCTAGAGGAAGTGTGCTTACTTGTCCTCAAAGTGCTCAAGGAGATGACAGTCTTTTGGCTGGGCTGGGGCACTTATAAGTTTGGTCACAAGAGCTTTTCCCTCAACTTCTTGTGATGTAAGGAGCCTTATTGCCTTAGCTTTGTTTCGAGTCATGGGACCTGTGGAAATACTGCTGCTTGTTGACCCCCCCAACGCTTTTGGTAGCATTCTTAGGAATCTGAGACTTCTTCGAGGCCATTGAACTTGGAGGATTAGAGACTTGAAGATTTCTAGGATGGAGAAAGTGATGAGAGGCAGAGTTGTCCCATCGGGCGTGCCAGAAATTTGTACACACATTTTTCATAAAAGATAAATCACACGATCACGAAATAGTGTAACAAATATTCAATTTGTATTGATTTGTAATTTTGTATATATGTGAGTACAATCCTCTGTATGAATCTTTACAATGAAAGAGTACAATAAATTTCTCTGATTCGATCTCCAAGAAACGTTACGATCCGAAGGGGCTATGAAGCTTGATCTTGAATCGTGCTTTGATGTCTCCAAGTTGAATGAATATTTGAACGTGCTTGATTTGATGCGAGGGCCATTGGCTTAATCTCAAAATGGATTAAGAAGAATCCCCACTTTGATTTGAAGAAGTAGGAATAAGCCTTGATGAACAATGAAATTCTTGTGAACTTAGAGATGACTCTCTATTTTGGCAGTGTCAGTAGGGTTTTCTCTCTAAGTGTCTCCTCTTTTCTCATATAAGAAGCCTCTATTTATAGACAACTCAATAGTATTTAATTTGGAATTTTCTCTCAGCATTTATTGAGAGTTGAATTATGAATTTAATTTGGTATTTCATTTAATAAGAACTTTCCATATAGGTCTTTTCTTCTGATGTTGCCATATGGCTTTTTCATTTGATGTTGCCACGTGGTTTGATTTCCTTCGCTGATCATCCACATCATCAATTGGAGATTAATGTTTCACGTAGTCTAATATAAATCTCATTAAAGTAGTCTTTTAACTAATATTTTTAATTTTTTGTGGCTTAAATTAATAGTGAAATCTAATATTTCCTTTCTGATTTTGCATATACATACATACATACATACATACATATATATACATATATATATATATATATAGATGTGGCTGATGTGAAAAAATGTGAGAGTTTTAAATCCTCCGTGGCAAGCTCTAAGGAAGCAAGGTTGCGAAACCCAAACTAGACTGTACAGTCTGACCAGGTTAACTGAAACCGTTCATCAAGATGGGTTTTTAACTCTCAATAACCTACTTATTCAAGAAAAGCAATGGACCGTGCAAACCATGGTGAAACCTCCTGGGTTTGAAAACCATTGACGGTTCTTGCGGTTCAAATCTGGATTTTATTTTTGGTACTTACCACCATTGTTGAAGTTTCAAACATCCATGAGATGCTGTTAGACCTTTAGACCGCATCGCATTTCTTCTTCTTCTCTGTCTCACTCTTGCTTTCTCTCTCATTTTTTTGTGTTTTCTGCCTTTTGTCGTTTCAATTTCTGTACTTTTAGTGTCTACACTTGTTTTGCAGATGGTGGAGATGGTGGAATAATGCTTGGCTATCATCTACTCACTCACCAACCACTTTCTTCTTAAATCTCTTGGGCTTTTTTTTTTTTTTTTTTTTGTAATTAAGCTATTGTTTAATGGGCAGACTTCTAGCCTATTCTTTTAGTCTTTTTTTTTTTTTCACTTTTAAATTTTATTGGAAAGTTGACCGTTCAAATGAGCTTGGGCATCAAGGCATGGGCTTAATTTAGACGTAGGCTTCATAAAATATATAAAATATTTAGACTTCTACCTAAATATTTTCTTATTTTAGTCAAATTTTCTATTATTTCTAATTTAATATATTTATTTATTTTTTAAATAATTAATAAATAAATAATGACATCATCACAGTTCGACCTTAGTTCAACCTTGGTCCGACCTTAAAAATCTTGAATCTCTCATTTTTTTTCAGTTCGTTGAATGGTTTGGATCTGAAAATCATGTAAAGAAGTCAAAGAAAAGTTAAATATTGGTAAGAGGTTTCGGTTTTATAATATATATAGATAAACTATTAAAAAGTAATATTTATAAAGGAGGATATGAACGAAAATTAATATGATATTTATTTGCAAGTTTATTCTTCTCACTACTCTTAGTTTAGGATACAGCTTCGAAAAAGAAAAGGACATCATCGACGAGTGTAAAAACAAGAAACTAAAATATTACCACTACTAAATATAGGTTATCATCCCCTACAATTATCTTTCATTATCAAAGTCCAATATTACATGGTCTTTGACACTATCATATACACCAGTACTTTTATTCATAACATCATAATTGCTATAATTTGACGTCTCTCCAAGCAAGTGCTCAATCTCATCAAAGTTCGAATCAAAATTGACCCAAGAATGCTTTTCCATCTTTCTTAAACCCTCGAATTCTATTGCTACTACTTTCATAGTAGGTCTATCCTCCCCTTTCAATCTTAAGCACTTCTTTGCAAGAATTGCCACTTCCTTCAATTGTTCAACATTGCCTTCCTTTGCTATATGTTTCTCAAGAACTTCAAACAATCTATTCTCTTTCAAAGAAAGGAAAAAATATGTAACTAGACTTCTCTCCACCTCAGGCTTATCAAATGAAAGCGCCTTTCTCCCTGTCAATAGCTCTACAAGGACCACTCCAAAGCTATAAACATCACTTTTCTCAGTCAATTGACTTGTGTGCAAGTATTCTGGGTCTAGGTATCCAATAGTTCCCTGCACCATTATTGCTACTTCTGTTTGGTCTAGTGGAATCAATCTCATAGCTCCAAAATTTGATACCTTTGCTGTGTAACTATGATCAAGCAAAATGTTTGAAGACTTGACATCTCTATGGATTATAGGTGTAGAAGCTGCAGAGTGTAGATACGATAGTGCTTCTGCTGTTTCTGTAGCTATCCTAAGACAAATTTCCCATGATATAGTGGCCACCTTGCTTTCATTATGTATGTACTCGAAAAAGGTGCCATTAGGTACGAATTCATAGACCAGTAAAGGAACTGATGTCTCTAGACAACAACCCAATAGTTTAACCACATTTCTAAAGCCCTAGAGGGGTGGCCCAATTGGGAGAGATCCCGCATGCAAGCACAAGGTCCCTTGTTCGAGTCGTGGCGGGTACCGTGTGGGAGGAGGGTTCCTAGCTTGCATTGCGCCTCTCCTGCTGGCTCTCTTGGGGTGCTAGGGTGAGGTCTGTGGCGCTCCGATCACAGTAACTATGGCTCAATCCAACATTCCCTAGCGGGGGGTGCCCCTATTAGGTCATGCTCTGTGGGGTTAGTCATATATGGTCGCCCCTGTCCCCCCCCCCCCCCCCTTTCGATTATCAAAAAAAAAAACCACATTTCTATGATTAATTTGGAAAAGTACAACTACCTCATTGATGAATTGCCGTGAACTTGTTTTTGGTGACAGAAACTGTGAAAGTACTAAGGACCCGGAGCCACGGTTCCATGTTATTTGACAAAGGCGTACCTGACTAGTTGTAACAGTTAATGGAGCTATACATCATGATGTCCATCTCTCCTTCGATGGAAATGTTTGTAACGTTGAGGTTTCCGGTCATTGGTTGAGGTTGGCCGTACGAGTAGCTACAGTTGATAAAAAAGTTTCTACTTTCTTTCCGGTAACAACCTTCAGTTATGCCAAAGGGATATGGAATTTTTACATCCCCACAGCTATCGGAGCAATTAGGCAAGGCTAATGGATATGCCATTGCTGCGGCTGCCATTATTGTTGTTAACATCACACCAACCCAAGTGACTTGCATAAGCATCGAATGGAAACCCATAGCCCCACTGAAGAGGGTAAAAATCTAGCTTGAAGGATATCCATGAAATGGGCCTAACGGTTCCGCATCCGTGGGCTGATAAAGGACGGGCCCAACGCGTGCAAGGTCTGTTTAGGGACGGATCCTGCATGAACGGATGCGACAGTGACAGATTGAACACCCACGTGGCAGCCAGAAACCCTAGATGGGAAATACTTGCGACACACGCTTAGCCACCGTAGAATCCTAAGGAGAATGGAATCCTAGCGCAAAGAGGATTCCGGAAGATATGCGCATTAATGAAGATCTTCTCTATAAGAAAAAGCCTTGTCCATCACGTTTGGGACTACTCAAGAGGATTCCTATAAGGAAAAGACTTCTACACCAAGGAAGAGATGTCAACCTTCTAGTACTATAAAAGCACCAATACCCTCACAAATCGAGGTACGCATAATCTACCATCTCTAGCATTCTAGAGTTGTGAAAAATTCTAACTTGACCTTCGAAGGGTATTCGGCCGGCACCACACCAGTGCTCTCTTGAAGGTTCTCTTTTCCTTTGTGTAGGTATTGCTTCGAGCGTATGAAGGCCGTGTGACTCACTGGTGATTTTACGGCATCATCACCCACTATTTTCCCAGATGAGCGTCTAAGATAAGATTAGAGTCTTGGAAGTTGGTACGTATCAGCTTTCAAGATGTTGGACTTTTTAAAAGCACTCACCGCGTAGAAAATTTGTAAAACTATCAAATTTTTTCACAATTTTCTGCCATAATATGGCACAGATGATTGGTGGCATAAAATTCCTCCCCGCGTAAAGAGAAGACCTATTAACTACGCGAGTCTTGATGTGCATTTTTATGGACCGGATCCTTCACCTCATTGGTAGACCATAAACTAAACCTTTGACTTTCTTTTTCTTTTTTAATTTTATACAAAAATAAATAAATAAATAAATAAGGTAGACGTTGACTTTGACAAGGTCTAAATTAAAATTATACTTAAGTAATACACCAAAGCGCTAATTAAACGTTTTTTTATTTATAAAAAGTATAATTCACGAAGTTGCCTATCAGGGTTAATTGCACGAGGGAATCTATACATGCAAACCCAAATTATTAAAACTTATAATCAATTCTCCAATTTTAAGAAAGACTACATCACATCTAAAAAGAAAAAACAGATTAAGAGTGTGTTACAAATCATATTAAAATGTAGCTTATATCAGGTTTTAGCTTTTTTTTGGGTATTATCATAGGTCACATTCAGTGACAGAGCCAGGATTTAGTTTAGGGGAGGCAAGGTTAAAAAAAAATAATAAAGAACCTAAAATTATTAATCGATATTAATAATAAAATTATAAACAAAAATAATTTTCATACAAAATCTATTAAAATTTAAACAATTGTAAAATAAATAAACAATTGTAAAACATTCCTGACGATCAATCATCTAAGTAAGAGATTAATCTATATATACATAAGGTTTAGACAATTAATTTGATTCCTCAAAATAAATTGAGAAAATAAATTTTAACTTTTCTTTCTGTATTCTTCTAATTATTTAAAATTTGAATTTAAGATAAAACTCAAATTTTGAACTATAAAAATGCAAGAAATGAAGGAGAAATAAATAATGGACTTTTTACAACTTTAGTGTCATACAAGATATTTTGTTATTATACTGTGTAAAGTTTGAATTCCACTTGCTTAACCTGAAATGAAAGGAAAGAAATTTGGATAAGTTGAAAACAAAAAATTGAATATTGATCAAAAGTGTAAACAGGTTTGGTGGCAATTATTTCATGTAGGCTCATTGTTTAAAGTGTGATGAGTTGTTTGAGTAACACCACAAAATTTCATAATATTTTTACAATAAATTGAGGTGTTAGTACATTATTGGTCAAAATAAAATAAAATATATTTGTTCTGAGATCTATTCCAACTAAAAATAAGATTATTGTGAAATTTTATTGTGTCTCTAGACTTTCTAAAATAGAAATACGTATTTTATTTGTACGATTTGAGAGAAGATGTTTCTTTTCTATTCTAACTTTAGGAGTATAACTCAACACAACTTTATACTATCTGTAAGCTATTTTATTGGGAAAAAAAAACAAATTATTTTTGTATACGAATTTGAGGGCTTTGCCCAACTTGCATAGGCCGCGGTAGTGGTGACCTCATCAAGCTAAGTCTCGGTCAATTGGAATGAACATGAGACTTGGAGAGAGTGAGATCTTGTTTGCGAGAATAGGTAAATTTGAAAAAAAAAAGGGTATTAAAAAATATTTAATTTAATTTAATAGATATTGGACATTTTTTAAAAATTTTTTAAAAAATTCCTTATGTTATTTATTACATAAAAAAATTAAATTCATGCTTATGCATGAAAATATTCGATTATAGCGATATTATTAATGTTAAGCATAGGTTATTGAACATATAAAATATTAGTTCGCATAAAAATTGTGTTATGTGGTAATTATGTTGCCAATGAATAATAAAAAATGTTGTTTGTGAAAACACAATGATCATTGGATTTTCTTACACCAATAATAATAACTAGCCTCTGAGCACTCGCGCTCTTCTTTTTTTTTTTTTTTTTTTGTAAATGTTAATAATTTGCATCTATTATAATTTGAGATTACTACATTTTTTCAATTACAAATTTATTTGAGGGTGTGATGATTGTTATGCGTATATTCGATCATATTATGCATTTCAACACTACTGATATTGCCATGATAGTGTGTGCTTATATAATTTGCATCTATTATAATTTCGGATTATTACATTTTTCAATCACAAAAAAACCTAAGGGTGTGATGAAAAATTATTTCACCTGCAAATGCATAATACTCATCACACCCCTAGGTTTTTCGTGATTGAAAAATGTAATAATCCGAAATTATAATAGATACAAATTATATAAGTACACACTATCATGGCTATATCAGTAGTTTTGAAATGCCTAATATGATCGAATATACACATAACACTCATCACACCCCTAGGTAAATTTGTAATTGGAAAATATAGTAATCTCAAATTATAATAGATGCAAATTATTAACATTTACCCAAAAAAGTAGAAAAGTCTCTGAGCACACGCGTGAGGCTAATATTCCGTATTTATCATCCAATTTTTACAATTTTGTTAATGTAGTAATCAACGTTTTAATGATTGGAAGATGATGCTATAAGTGTTGACCTTTAGGGGGAGAAAAAAAAAAGATTCTCTGAGCAAATTTTATAAATTTACATAAAGTGAAAATTCATAATGAAATTGTAACTAGAAAACTATTTAGAAATTACATGTGAAAATATTTACAAAAACTATTATGAAGAAGTTGATGGATTAATGTAGAAACTTGAAATATTTTTTATAAGCTTTACTAATTGTTTATTTGCTAAAAGCGTTTTAGAAAATATTTTTTATGAGCTTTACTAATTGTTTATTTGCTAAAAGCGCTTGAGAAAATAAAGGGAATTTTTTTTTTGGGGGGGGTGGGGGGCCTACTATAATAAGCTCAAAGTCCTAAAAAGTTGGGTTTTTATTATAATTCGGGGTTGTTGCATTCTTCAATCACAAAAAGATTTAGAGGTGTGATGAGATTTATACGTTTGTAGGTGAAATAATTTTTTTGTATATAATTCTCATCACACCCCTAGATATTTTTATGATTGAAGAATGTAGCAACTCCAAATTATGATAATTGAAAATTATTAACCTTTACACAAAAAAACAAATAAAAACAAATAAAAAAACAAATAAAAAAACAAATAAAAAACAAATAAAAAAGTCTATGGTCTAGTGGTTAAATAATAGAGTAAAAAAAAAAGGTGAGAATGTGGATGAAAAATTTGCCATGGTTTAAAATCATGAGACACAATACTTAAAATTGTTGTGGGAATATCCATTACAAAAAATTGTTGTGCAAATGTCCATTACAAAAAAAAAAAAAAAAGTCTCCAAATACACTCCCCATTTTGATTATAAAAAAGGGAAAAATATTCTACGTAATATACATCTTCTCATTGTAATTGTGATTTATTTTTAGTTTTTTTTTTTCACATTATTTTTCCTAAACAGGAAAAATTTATAAAATTTCACAGCATAGTCCTCACACAAAAACTAAACAAAAACAAAACAGAACTTTTTTTTCTTTTTTCTTTTTTGAGAAGACAACAAAGATGAAGCCACCATAAAGCATTTCCAAATCCATTCATATGGATATGACTTTAAGCATTTGATACATTATATGAACTTACATTAAGAGGATGGGGCACATTAAAGAGAGAGAGAAAGGGTAATAGATTTCATCGAAACCAGGAAGCCTGTAACCACATATTTCATATTTACACAATTTTCTAAACTTCCCTTGCCCATCTTTTATCCCCTTGGTGCAAATCAAACTAACTTATGAATTCCAGGCAAATAGTTTTTCCTGCTATCATCATCTAGGGCAGACCTCCCAACTCCTAAGACAGATAGAAAGAAAGAAAAAAAAAATTAGATAATTCATAGAAATCAAGGCATTACCTAAAAATGTCAATTAGATTTCATGGAAAAGTAAAATGTAAAATAATAAGTTCAAAGAATGCTAAAAATAAAAAGTAGATTCGAGAAAAGTAAGTCTTCAACCATGAAATTTCTAAAGCATCAACGTGTAGAAAAAAAAGTTTATGGTTCCTTAGCATTCAAAGAAACAATTTTTCTTTAACAGCTGCAGTATTCCCCAAGGAAAGTGGCATCACTGCGTATGTTCCTAAAATAAAAGCTGTCATCAATGTTTAGATAGACCAATATGCCAAAGCATGGGCATTGATGATGCCGTGAAAATCACCAGTGAGCTACACAGTCCTCGCACGCTCGAAAGAATATCTGCGCAATGAAAACAAAAGGAACCTAACAGAGAGCACCGGTGTGGTGCCGGCCAAATACCCTCCGAAGGTCAAGTTAGAACTTATTCTCACAGCTCTAGAGCGCTAGAGAGGGTAAATTATGCGTACCTTGGTTTGTGAGGGTATTGGGGCTTTTATAGTAGTAGAGTGTTGACCTCTCCTCGTTGGATTAGGAGTCTTTTCCTTTTAGGAGTCTCTTTGGAGCGTATTTTACGGGATCCTTTCCTTATAGGAGTCTAATACGTGATGCACACGACATTTCCTTATATACCCATTCGTGGGAGGCAAGGCAAGGATACCCTGGAACCGTCACCTTGTGTGGCCCTTCAGCCTGGAGCCGTCACCTTGGGTGGCCCTTCAACGTGGAGCCGTCACCTTGGGTGGCCCTTCAGCCTGGAGCCGTCAGTTTTCCACCGTCAACGATACGACACCGTCAACCATAACTCCTTTTTTCTCCAGCCATAAGTTAATGTCACAAGGTATAGATGACGAGCTTAGCTCGTCCGTCGCTTCACATCAAACCGTCAGGGAGTGTTATAATTTTATCCATATCAGCTGCCCTCTACTCCATAGTGCCGTCGCCATAAGCTGACGGACTGTGGAGTGATTTTTATTGCCAATCTCCTCCTTGGCCAGGGAACAAAAAGACCATTTCGGGGCAACTCCTCGAGCTGCCAACATTAAATGCTCGAACACGTGGCACACCCTGGTTGGTTCCGTTACTGAACGAAGGCGTCGCTTCGTCTTCTGTGCATTTCTCCTTATATATAACTCGCTTCCTCCCCTTATTCTTCTTATTTCATCCTCGCTGATTATCAGAGAAAAGCCTCGTCAGTTTTTATCCTTTGACTTCGTCAACTGTGCTGTCGCCGTCGCTCTTGAGCCCGATACTTCAAAAGCTACATTCGTAAGTTCCTCCTTTCAACTCTTCTCTTTTTTATATACATTTTTATTCGGTTGGTTCCGTAATGAGACCGTCAACTTAGGCTCTTAGAATGGCTCCGTCACTTGTAGGTAGTCAGATGTCAAGTGACGCGTCGAATGAGAACTCGTCAGTCCGCGAAGGAGCGGACTATGACGAGGTGTTTGGTTCAGGTCATGAGTCCGAGGATTCATCCTGGTCATCAGAAAGAGAAACGTCAGCCCAGTCACCTGACGAAGAGGTTAAAAGTGATGGGGAGGAAGGAGTAGTGAGTGAGGAGGGTAGTAACGAGGAAGGAGAGGGAGGTAATGACGGAAGTCGGGATGAAGGTGACGGGGAATCCTGTGAAGGGACTCAGGACAGTCCCGGAGGCAACCGACCCTTCATTCTTCCCGAGGATTGGGCCGTCAACAAGTTCCTACCAAACATGAGTGACAGGGTTTTTAAGGAATTGCGCACCCGTTACCAAATCCCCGACCATATCCCTCTTCGTCTTCCTAGGGAAGGTGAGCAGTGCTATACGGGGAGGACAGCAGACGTTGGTATGTACGACGCTATGTTTGCTGCCGGTCTTAGACTACCACTGACGGCTTTACACCGTCAGTTGGCTGATTTTCTGGGGTTGTCCGTCAGCCAGATTGCTCCGAATGCTTGGAGGATCTTTATAGGTGCTGAGATTTTATGGGGACAATTGAGTGGAGGGAACCGTCAGCTTACGTTGGACGAGTTCTTTTATTGCTACAGACCCCAACACCTTGTCTCCTCTAGGGGGACGTATCATTTTGCCGTCAGAGAGAGAGACTTGAGACTAGTGTCCGATATGCCAGATTCCAATAGATACTGGAAAAGTAGATATTTTTTTGTTAAGGGGACAGATTGGGTGTGCCGTCAGGAGGAGTGGGAGACGATGCCTGGTGGTTATTTTGACAATACTTGGGCTTTTGTCAAGGACTCAGGTTAATCCCGTCTGCTTTTTCCTTTGTCTGCCCCTTCTAAGTGTCTAATGCCGTCTATTTCCCTTATTTTCAGCTAGCATTCGTCCTCATATTTCAGAGGAGCAAGAGGATTTTATTCGCCGTGTAACAGAGATTCCTCTGGACAATAGGAAGTGCCGGGACCTTATAACTCTCGACGCTTTGTACGTCTATTGTGGAGGTCCGGAACCAACGGAGGAAGCTCGCAGACTAGACACTTTCTCCCGTCGACGTAAGTCGTCTGTATTTTCATTGTCAATTCATCCCTTCTTTCTTATTCCGCTAAACATTCATTCTTTTTTGCAGAAATGGAGGCTGCGAAGCAAAGGGTGAGGGCTGCTGCTGCCCGCAAGAAAGAGGAGGAGAGGGCTGCTAGGGAAAGGGACGGGACATTCTCGTCAACGCCCAGGTCCGTCACCAAACCCTCGGCGAAAAGAAAGAGTGACGGGAAGGATGATCGTTCACCTAAAAAGGTCGCCGTCACTACCGTGGAGGCGTTACCCAAGAAGAAGTCACCTTCCAAGCCAGCTCGTGGGGCGGGGAAGGGAATGATGACTTCCTCTGGTCCCGTCAGTGAAGGTCCTTGCTGCTTACTCACTCACAAGGATTATGCCGTCGAGGAGATAGAGTCTTTTATAAAGCCGACGGACATAGATCCTTGTGCTCAGCTGGGGACGGAGGAATTAGGGGCGTCAGCCCTTTTTGACCTAACCCGGGTATGAATATTTGCATGACCGTTCTTACTTTGCTTATTCCTTGTTTTTTAGCTGACGACAGAATCTTTTGTAGGCCCTGGTACGTGTTAAGGCACTTCAGGACCGTTGTGTCGTCAAGGAGGACGTCGTCACCAGGGTTCGGAAGCACAACACCAATTTGTTGGACCAACAGGCCCAGTATAAGGAGGGCCTTCGTGATCTGAACCGTGAGTTGAAGGCGCAGGGAGAGAAGTTGGGAGAGGCAGAGCGTGAAAAAGATAAGCTTCAAGAAGAAGTGACGGCTTTGCGTGAACGAGTGGTGACGGCTGGGGCTGACGCTGTCAAAAAATTTAAGGAGTCGCAATCATTCATCGACTCTTGTGCCGACTATTATGGTACTGGGTTTGAAGATTGCCTCAAACAAGTTGCGTCAGCTTTCCCGAGGTTGGACTTATCAGGGATTACAATGGACGATCCAGAGCCGTCGACGCCTGTTGTTGACGTCATTGTTGGTGACGACTCCCCGAAGTCCAATCTTCCTCGTAAAGATGATGGTGCCGTCATCTTAGCTCAGCCTGCCGCCAATCCTCCCGTCTCTACTTCCAATCCGTCTGTCGAAGTCTTGGTCTCTAAGAATCCTCTTGTCAAGGATAAGGGTGACGGAACCTCTGAAGATGCTCCCGTTGCTTAGTCCCGTCCCTTTTCTTTGTAATGCTGAAATTTTTAGACAATGTTTGAATGCCCCTTTTACTTTAGGGCTTGTATTTCACAAACTATCTTCTTTTGTCAGTGATATGTTGTTTCTGTTGTTCTTATTTGTTGTAGAAATGTTTCAAAATGAGTCTGTTGGTCTGTAATTTTCTATTATTTTGCAAACTCGTTGATTCTATTATTGACGTTCTTTCCAAGGGCACGACAAGCCCATCAGCTTTATAGCTTCGTCTATGAACTTATTTTTATAAGCCCGTCAGCTTATAGCTTCGTCCACCCGAATGGACCGCGGATTTATCTTTTTGATAAGTCCGTCGGCTTCGTAGCTTCGCCCACTTTTATGGACTTCGCGGATTTATCTTTTTTGATAAGTCCGTCAGCTTTTTAGCTTCGTCCATTTTCATGGACTTCGCGGATTTATCTTTTTGATAAGTCCGTCAGCTTTGATCTTACCTAAGGAAGCAGACCAAGAAAAGAAAGCCACTCGTGGAGGAACCTTCAATTGCCATATCGTTCTCCAAGGGAAGGAAACAATAGTAGGAGGATAGAAGGAGCTATAATATTCTCTAACCTCAAAACCTCTATTCCTTACAAGCTTCCAACAAACTTTATCTGGGCCAAACCCCCGCACTGTCGAAGAATAAACCAACTCCATAAACCAATCAAAGGCTTCTTTTTCCCAATCTTGTGGTGGACGACGAAATTGCACATTCCAATGAAACCTCCCAGCAGACCAACCCATAATTTTAGCCACCGAGGAATCCTTCGACCTACTAAGACAATAAAGCCCCGGAAAGGCTCCGTCAGTTTTGTAGCTCCGTCCACTTTAACGGACTTCGCGGATTTATCTTTTTGATAAGATAATTCAGTTCCCATAACAAAAACATCAGTTATTTCTGAATAAACTCCTCTTATTATTGTGAATGCATAAGTAGAAAATTGTTCCAAAAAAAATAAACTTCAGTTCTTTGGACTTTAAAAAGTACTTGTAAGCAAAAGTAAACTAGGATAAACGATTAGAAAGAAAATAAACTGGGAATGAGGAGTAGTGTTTTTGATGCTGTCTTCTACTGGTAGTATTTTCGTAAGTGCTCGGTGTTCCATGGATGTGCCAGCTCCCGTCCGTCTAACGTTTCTAAGTGGTAGGTGCCCTTCCTCTGCCATGCCGTGACTCGATAAGGTCCTTCCCAGTTAGGGCCGAGCTTTCCTTGGGTAGGGTCTCTTGCAGCGCCCATGACCCTCCTTAGAACGAGATCTCCAACCTGGAAGTCTCTGTGTCGAACCCGGGAGTTGTAGTGCTTAGCCATGCAGTCCTGGTACCGTGCTAGCCTTTGTTCTGCCGTCGCCCTGACTTCATCTACTAGGTCAAGTTGTAGACGCATGGCTTCGTCGTTGTTGCTTTCGTCATGGTTGTGCACTCTATAACTTGTGAGTCCGACCTCGGCTGGGATGACTGCCTCACTTCCGTAGGTTAGCCGGTACGGTGTTTCTCCAGTGGATGTTCTTGCCGTGGTCCTGTACGCCCATAATATACTTGGCAACTCTTCAGGCCATATTCCCTTTGCCCCCTCGAGCCGAGTCTTGAGGATTTTGAGCAAGGATCGGTTCGTGACTTCGACTTGCCCATTAGCCTGAGGGTGGGCGGGGGAGGAGTAGTGGTTTTTGATCCCTAACTGGGAACAAAAGTCCCGGAAGGAGTCGTTGTCAAATTGCTTTCCATTGTCCGAGACCAGGACTCTAGGGATGCCAAATCTGCAGACGATGCATCTCCAGACGAAGCTTCGTACGTTCTTTTCCGTAATGGTGGCCAAGGCTTCAGCTTCCACCCATTTTGTGAAGTAATCAATGCCCACTACCAGGAATTTTAGCTGTCGTGCTGCAGTAGGAAATGGTCCCATGATGTCTAGCCCCCATTGAGCAAATGGCCATGGGGCCGTCATCGGGGTCAACTCTTCGGTCGGTTGTCTAATAACGTTGCTGAACCTTTGGCATTTGTCACAGGCTTTGACATAAGCCTCGGCGTCTCTCTGCATGGTGGGCCAATAGTACCCCGCCCGGACAAGCTTATGTACTAATGATCTTGATCCTGAATGGTTTCCGCATACCCCTTCGTGAATCTCTCTCATTACGTACTCCGCTTCTTCGGTACCTAAACACCTTAGATATGGACGGGAGAAGCCTCTTTTGTACAAGACGTCTTTTATCATGACAAACCTTGCTGCCCGAACCTTCAGCTTTCTTGCGGCTTCCTTCCCATCTGGCAAGACGCCATCCTTCAAGTACGAAGCTATCGGTGTGGTCCAGTTATCTTCAGAGCCTATCCCCTGCACGTCGTCGGAATCTATTAGTGGAGAAAGCTGCACGAAAGAGAGCACATTACCAGGGGTGATCATGTGTTCTGCTGAAGCGGCCTTAGCAAGTCGGTCGGCTTGCTCATTTTCTCCTCTGGGGATTTGGATGATCTTGGCTTTTAGGTCGTCTACTCTTCTCCTTACTTGGTCCATGTATCTCTTCATCCTCTCGCCCTTGCACTCGTAGTCTCCATTCACTTGGTTAGTAACGACCTGAGAATCGCAGTAAATGACTACGTTTGCGGCCCCTGCTGCTTTGGCGAGGTCTAGGCCTGCTACTAGTGCCTCGTACTCCGCCTCATTGTTGGTGGTGGGGAAGTCGAGACGTACCATACATTCAACTGTGTCTCCTTCTGGCGACAATAATACGACGCCTGCCCCTCCAGCTTGCCTATTGGATGATCCGTCTGTATGTATACTCCATTGAGGTGGTTCTTCTGCCCCCTTGTCCTCGTCACTGGTGAATTCAGCTATGAAGTCTGCGATGATTTGTCCTTTGATGGCGGTCCGTGGGCGGTACTGGATGTCAAACTCGCTCAACTCTATGGCCCATAGCGTCAGCCGACCAGCGGCTTCAGGGTTGCTCATTGCCCGTCGCAAGGGCTTGTCGGTCAGAACGATCACCGTGTGGGCTTGAAAGTACAGTTTGAGCTTGCGGGCCGCCGTCACTAATGCAAAAGTGAGTTTCTCCATGGGCGAGTATCTTTCTTCGGCGCCGCGGAGCGCTCGGCTGGCGTAGTACACGGGCTTCTGCACTCTTCCTTCTTCTCTTACCAAGGCAGCACTGACGGCAGCAGGGGAGACGGCTAGATAGAGAAAAAGTTCTTCACCGGCTTGGGATGGACTTAGCAGCGGCGGTGAAGAGAGATAAGCCTTCAACTCTTCGAAGGCTCGCTGACACTCGTCAGTCCACTCGAAGGACTTCTTCAATGTGCGGAAGAAGGGTAAACATTTGTCCGTTGCTCTCGAGACGAACCTATTCAGCGCTGCTATTTTTCCGTTGAGGCTTTGTACTTCCTTCACGTTTCTTGGGGGTGCCATCTCCATTATGGCTCGGATCTTGTCTGGGTTAGCTTCGATGCCTCTTTGAGAAACCATGAACCCTAGGAATTTTCCTGCTGTCACTCCAAAGGCGCACTTTTCTGGATTGAGCTTCATGTGGTAAGAGCGAAGGGTGTTGAACGTTTCGCTAAGGTCTTCCAAGTGATCTTCCTCCCTTCGACTTTTTACTAGCATATCGTCAACGTAGACTTGGACATTTCTTCCGATTTGCTGCGAGAACATCTTGTTCATAAGCCTCTGATACGTTGCGCCCGCGTTTTTTAGACCGAACGGCATTACTGTATAACAGAATAGGCCTTGGCTAGTCACAAACGAAGTTTTCTCTTGGTCATCTTCGTGCATTCGGATTTGGTTGTATCCCGAGAAAGCGTCCATGAAGCTCAGTAGCTGATGCTGAGCCGTAGAGTCTACCAGAACGTCGACTCGCGGTAGAGGATAGCTGTCTTTGGGGCATGCTTTGTTCAGATCGGTGAAGTCTACGCACATCCTCCAGTTACCGCTAGCCTTCTTAACCATCACCACGTTAGCCAGCCAGTCGGGGTAGTAAACTTCCCTGATGAAGCTTGCCTCCTTCAGCTTGCGGACCTCTTCTGCTATAGCCTGATCCCGCTCCGGGGCAAACACCCGCTTTTTTTGTCGGACGGGTGGAAAAGAGGGCGACACATTCAGCCTGTGAACCATGACTGAAGGGTTTATCCCTGGCATGTCTTCGTGGCTCCAAGCGAATACGTCCCGATTGTTTCTAAGGAAGGTCGTGATCGCCTGGCGGACTGTGGGATTAGCAAGGGTTCCAATCTTGGTTGTTCGGTTTGGTTTGGAGTCGTCAAGATGTATTACTTCAAGCTTCTCTACAGGCTCTGTTTCCGTCCGATGGTCCCTTATATTCATGGCTTGGAGGTGGTCATCCATTTCCATCATGGCCACGTAGCATTCGCGGGCGGCCACTTGATTTCCGCGCAACTCTCCTACTCCATAGTCGGTTGGAAACTTAACCATCAAGTGGTAGGTTGAGGTTACAGCCTTCCACGAATTCAAGGTGGGTCGTCCTAGGATGGCGTTGTACGCGGACGAGCAGTCGACTACTAGGAACGTGACGTCCTTGGTGATCTGCTGAGGATAGTCGCCTACTACTACTGATAATGTGACCGCGCCCAAGGGGAACACTCTTGTACCCCCAAAGCCGACTAACGGTGCGTTTGTTGGAATTAGTCGTTCCCTGTCAATTCCCATCTGCTGAAATGCCGGGTAGTACAAGATATCCGCCGAGCTGCCATTATCGACTAACACCCGGTGTAAGTTGTAATCTCCCACTCTTATGCCGACGACAAGCGCATCGTCATGCGGGTGATGCAGTCGCCGTGCATCTTCTTCTGAAAACCCGATAATGGGGCTCTCTCTCCGTGCTATCTTCGGTACGGAACCCGTCAATTGAACATTCTGGACCATCCTTAGGTAGGTTTTGCGGGCCTTTTTGGACGACCCGGCGGTTGCCGTTCCTCCTACGATCATCCTTATGTCCCCTATGGGTGGTCTTGGACGCTCATTATCCCGTCGGGGATGCTGCTGTTGGGGGGGCGGATCTGTTCTATCCTTGTTGATGAACTTTTGTAATTTCCCTTGTCTGATGAGGGCCTCAATTTGCTGCTTCAAGTCGTAGCAATCGGCTGTGTCATGACCGTGACCGCGATGAAAGCGGCAATATTTGTCTTTTGACCGCCTGTTGGGATCTCCCTTCAGCTTTCCAGGGTAGGTCAAGGCTTCTTCGTCCTTTATTTGCATGAGGACCTGGTCTATCGGGGCGGTCAGTGGGGTGAAGCTTGTGAACCTTCCTCCCGGGACTTTAGAACGCCTTTCATCCCTTCGGTCTCCTGTTCTCGCCTTCTTGCGCCCTTGGTCTTGACGTGTGTCTTCCGGCCTTTCCCTTTTCTTGGGCCTTTCCTCTCGGGCTAGCAAAGCATCTTCAGCATTCATGTACTTAGTTGCCCTGTAAAGTACTTCTGACATAGTCTTCGGGTCGTTTTTGTATATGGAAAACAAAAACTTACCCTTCCGCAACCCATTGGTAAAGGCCGCTACAAGTATCTTGTCATCGGCTTCGTCGATCGAGAGGGCTTCCTTATTGAAACGGGATATGTAAGATCTTAGCGTTTCGTCTTCTCGCTGCTTGATGCTCATTAGGCAAGCCGTTGACATTTTATACCTATGTCCCCCAATGAAGTGCGCGGTAAACTGAGCACTTAACTCCTTGAAAGTGCTAATAGAGCCGGGCGTCAGCCGGCTGAACCAAATTCTTGCTGCACCCTTCAGTGTGGTGGGGAAGGCCCTACACATGATTTCGTCCGCAACTCCTTGAAGGTGCATCAAGGTCTTGAAGGTTTCTAAGTGATCTAGGGGGTCCTTGACTCCGTCATAGCTGTCGATCTGCGGCATACGAAACTTATTTGGTAGAGGGAAGGAGTTGACGGCCGCAGTGAATGGCGAGTCTGTACGGTTGACCAGATCATCAAGATCGCTGGACACCCGTCCCTTGAGGGCGTTCATCATAACCTCCATCTGCTCCTTTATCGCCTGCATCTCTGTAGCGATATGCGGAGGGGTTGCATCCGTGAGGGATGGCATGCTCAAATTTTGTCGCTCGGGTCTACTCGGAACGTTACTGCCCTCCGGGCCTTCTTGTTCCCTTCTATCGGCGCTGGTGCCTTCTTGGTCCTGCTCTTGGGTGCCATGACCTGCATTCCTCTGGCGTAACTGCTCCTCCAGACCGTGGTTTTCCTTAGTTAGACGTTCCACTGCGGTGGCCAATGTCTGCACCTGCCTCTCGAGGGCCGCTGTGCGAGCTTCGTCTCCTTGAACGTTGTTCGTGGTTGCCATCGAGCGAGTCAGCACCATGCAACTCTTTTATCCGGGAAGCGTTTGCTATGGCTTTCGAATCTGAAATTCGTCAGTCACCATTTCCCACAGACGGCGCCAACTGATGATGCCGTGAAAATCACCAGTGAGCTACACGGTCCTCGCACGCTCGAAAGAATATCTGCGCAATGAAAACAAAAGGAACCTAACAGAGAGCACCGGTGTGGTGCCGGCCAAATACCCTCCGAAGGTCAAGTTAGAACTTATTCTCACAGCTCTAGAGTGCTAGAGAGGGTAAATTATGCGTACCTTGGTTTGTGAGGGTATTGGGGCTTTTATAGTAGTAGAGTGTTGACCTCTCCTCGTTGGATTAGGAGTCTTTTCCTTTTAGGAGTCTCTTTGGAGCATATTTTACGGGATCCTTTCCTTATAGGAGTCTAATACGTGATGCACATGACATTTCCTTATATACCCATTCGTGGGAGGCAAGGCAAGGATACCCTGGAACCGTCACCTTGTGTGGCCCTTCAGCCTGGAGCCGTCACCTTGGGTGGCCCTTCAACGTGGAGCCGTCACCTTGGGTGGCCCTTCAGCCTGGAGCCGTCAGTTTTCCACCGTCAACGATACGACACCGTCAACCATAACTCCTTTTTTCTCCAGCCATAAGTTAATGTCACAAGGTATAGATGACGAGCTTAGCTCGTCCGTCGCTTCACATCAAACCGTCAGGGAGTGTTATAATTTTATCCATATCAGGCATATATTGTAATTGTTCAATTAAAGCAAAAGTGTAAGGCTTATTTAACTATAGGGTGAAGAACAAATAAGATGCTAAACTTATACGAAATTTTTATCATATGTCATTGTCAGTGTCAAAATTTTTGGGAACCTACTTCAACAAATTGTAAAAACTTCGTCATTGCTATTTGCTAGTGTCAAAATTTTTGGGAACCTACTTTAACAAATTGTAAACACTTCAATTTTCATTTTCAAAAACAAAGTAAGGGGAAAAAAAAAACCAAAAATGTATTGTTAGCAATATTCATTTAAATGCTACTCACTTTGATTTGGCTAGCAATATTCTTTATGGGGTTCAATGTTGAAAGTTGAGGATGGTGCATTTAGGAAGACTCTGCCTGTCTGCCATGGCTACTGCAGTCACATTGTAGTGGTCGGGTTTTGGGTTGGTTCGTAGTTGTTGCCTTGTTGGGAAGGAGATGGAGTGGAAGAAGAAGAGTATGGAGGCAGTTTTGGTGTGTAATGTGTGCATAGGAAATGGATGAATTGTATGAGGGTTAGTGGGAGGTTTAGATTTTTGGGATTTGTATATGTGTTTATCCCTGTCAGTTTTTGTGTTTTGTTTGTTTGTTTGTTCTTTTTTTTTTTTTTTTTTTTTTTTTAATTTGCACAAAAGATGGGAGTGTTAATTTTTTAAGAATTAAAAAAAAAGAAGAAAAAAGAAAAAAGAAATGGAGGGTGTGGATTTTTTAATTTTTTTTATAGTTAAACCTATTTAATTGATGTGATTATTCATAATCTATTTTTTTATTTAAAAAAATAAATAAATGTATAGCTGCTTTGAAGAAGTGGGTTAGTGGGAGAGTGCTCCTAGTTTGTAGGCAATATTTTAGTGCAAGTTAGACATGTAGTTTTACAAGACTATCCTTTAGTTTTGTCTCTACTTAAACCTAGGGGTGTAGGGGTATTTTGGAATTAAAAAAAATCCGGTCCAAATAGAGGAAGCCCCTTAAATAGTAACTAGCCTCTGAGCACGTGCTCACGCACGTGCTCAGAGGTTCTTCTATTTTTTGAGGAAAAAATTAATAATTTGTATCTATTATAACTTGGGATTATTATATTTTTCATTCACAAAAAAACCTAGGAGTGTGATGAAAAATTATTTCACCTGCAAATGCATAATACTCATCACACCCCTAAGTTTTTTTGTGACTGAAAAATGTAATAATCTCAAATTATAATAAATGCAAATTATTAACTTTTTCCCCAAAAAGTAGAAGAGCCTTTGAGCACACGCGTGAGAGTGTAACACGAATATAAGAAAACCTGTGAGTGTAACAGGAATATAAAAAAACGTGAGAGTGTTATTATTATTATTTTTTTTTTAAGACAAAATAATGGTATAGAAAGGATAATGATAACAAAGCAAGGAAACGAAATATAAACCAAATACAGGAAAGTAAATAGTGAATGGATGAAAGATACTTACATTTTTTTTGTTGACTACACATCCGCTATGTAAGTCTCATAGCGATTGAGTTTAATTAATATGCTGTAAATAACAAATTCCAAAAGAAGCTATAGAACAATGGTATTAAATAGAATTTGGTGACAAAGATTCGAAAAACATAAAAGCTTAAATTATCTGACATGAATGGAAAGAAAATGATGAGTAAATACCTTTTTAAGTGGCTTCCTCTAGCATAGTAGCATGTAGTCACCTATTACTATTGTTCCTCTTAGTATAAAAAGTAGGGACTTGAGGATGGAGGTGGGGAGTATTTTCTTTTTTATGGAAGAGATGGGAAATAATTTGATAACATTATAACTGTTGGGGAGACTTAAATTTGTTAGGTAGCAGTTTGGGGTTGTGTTATGTGACTAAAATATGGGTGTACGGCTGGGTTTTTTTTTTTTTTTTTGGCAATAACTGTAGATGTATTTGAACACCCACATTTATGTGTGTTAGTTTTTTTTTTTTTTAATTTTTTTTTTTATAACTATCCGTACATGGGGTGTTTTTTTCTTTTTAAATAATAGTAATAAAGTATTTTAAAAAAACAATAAAAGTGGGTTAGTGGACATTTACGTGTGTTAGTTTTTTTTTTTTTTATCAGTACATGTCTTCTTTTTTTTTTTTTAACTATCAGTACGTGGGGTGTTTTTTACTTTTTAAATAATAATAAAGTATTTCAAAAAATAAAAATAAAAGTGGGTTAATGGGACAGTGTTTCTATTTTGTAGGCAATATTTTAGTGCAAGTTAGACATATATTTTACCAAATTATCCTTTAGTTTTATCTCTACTTAAACCTAGAGAAATAGGGGTATTTTGAAACAAAAAAAAAAATCATGTCCAAACAGGTGCAGCCCCTTAAATAGTTGTATAGATTAAATAGTAACTAGCCTCTGAGCACGCGCTCACACGCGTGCTCAGAGGCTCTTCTATTTTTTGGGTAAAATTTAATGATTTGCATCAATTATAATTTGGGTTTATTATATTTTCTAATCACAAAAAAGAAACCTAGGGGTGTGATGAGTATTATGCATTATCACACCCCTAGGTTTCTTTTTTGTGATTAGAAAATGTAATAATCCTAAATTATAATTGATGCAAATCATTAAATTTTACCCAAAAAATAGAAGAGCCAAGGCTAGTTACTCATAATCTTTGTGGCAAATACCATTCAACTACTCATAACCGTCAAATACCATGCCCCTCTATTTCTTGAATTTTTTTCTTTTCACGTGTCAATTTTCTTTTATTATTTTATTAAAAAACAATTTTCTTTTATATATGATCAACCAATAAAAAGGCTCCCCGTGATAATTTAATTTTTTAGTGTAGACACTACATTAATCTAATATGTTATCTAACGACTTAGATGAGATTCTTCAAGAGGAATTTGATATTTAACTAAATTTTTAAGTACCTAAATAAATTTGGATTAAAATCATTATAAACTTTTTACAATCATATCCCCATCCATTTTGAAATGTATAGATCAACATTTAAACAATTTTTTTTACTGCAACCATTTTGATATTCATTTAAATTATTGATAATACAACAAAATCCACCATTTTGAATAGAGTTAGAACTCTATCATCGATGGAGTTATCCTAAGAAGAAGTGTGAGAATCCTACTCCAAAACTTTCTGTCATACGTGTCTCTCTATAAATGTATATGATGATACAGAGAAAATCAGTAAGCTGAATGTTTCGGGCTTCAATGGGCTTGAGATTGTTTCGAAGACCTGAAAAGAAAGAAACACGAGATCAAAGGTGACCGGGGTGAACCGACCAAGAACCCTCCGATGCTTAAGTTAGTTTTCTTTTTCGAACTCAGGAATTCCAACTCTATAAGTGGTGAAAACTTACCTTAATTTGATATGATTGAGTCATTTTATAGTGAGTTTTGGAGTGTTTACTTGTTTAGTAACTTCCTCAACGTAGATGAAAGTTAGAAGGTTCAGACTTAACTTCTATAACAGCTATTAGAAGTTAAGAACTTAGTGGGAAGTTAGAGCGATGAATATAGATTTTGCTCCCATTTCAAAATAGTAGAATGTGGTCCGAATAATAAGCTTTTGGATATAGATTTACTCTGAAAATTTCTAAGTGTTGGGCAGTCGTCCAGGTGACTCCATGTCGAACGACCTTCTTGTACTTGGACGACCTTTCTGGTCTTGGACGACACGATGAATGAACTGGAGATAGTCCAATTTTTTGGTTCACCATCAAAATATATAGCCAATGATACTCCATTTGCTATTGAAGTGGTGTTCCATTATCGATACTTTGGGCAGTTCTTTGGTTCTCTATTCAGAATATATTAAAAGAGAGGTACTCATCCAAGTTGCATCAACCACAATCTATAGTTTCCTTAAAACTCCAAATCCAAATCCAAGCTTTATAACTCCATTGACATTATTGAATCCTTTATTCACGAACAACAAACTTCAACTCGCATTCTCATTCTTGGTACGTATTTCTTGGTTCTTGTGCATTTTACATAATGCAAAATTTTTATGTTTCATCAGGTTCTTTTCATTTCAAGACTCCTTTTTCTTGCCCAACCGAGTATGTGCTCTAATTTTCTTTTAACTTCCACTACTGCCTTTGAAAACTCTGGCACTTTCTCGGATAGCATGTTTGTATAAAATGAACTCATATCAACAAATAATTCACCTTTGCCAAATAACAAACTCTTTGTTTATGGTTGTTACATCCAGGCTGCATTAGTTAAGTACTTGACCACTTGGGTTCCTGTCGAACACAAAAGAGATAAGCCTATAATTAGAATGCAAAATTTTTATGTTTTAGCCAAAAGAACTCGAGTTTCATTATGTTACATTATTAATGAAATTTTCTACTAAGAATTTAAGAACATGCCTATTTTTCAATGAATTTTTTGGGTCTTAAATTCCTTTGCATTTACTTCAACTTCACCCTTTCATCCCTATACAGAAAATAGAGAATCAACTTTGTTAGAAAATAGTTGCAAAATGCAAAGTTAAATGAGAAAGAAAAAAAAATGTTCCAACTGCTCATGTGATTCTGGTTCTTAAAGTTTCTTAAATTCCTTTGCATTTACTTAGAGAATCAATTGTATTAGAATATAATTGCAAAATACAAAGTAAATGAGAAGGAAAAAAAAAAAAAAAAAAAAAAAACCAACCGTTCATATGATGACTCTATAAGCAATTGCTATATACGTAAAATTTGAAAAAGAAAAATGATATTGAGGGAAAAATGATACTGGGGAAGTTATCTTTAAACTAAAATTATAAAATTAGATAAAATTATAAAATTGTGGAGGAAACTGCTTCTAAATAATAGGCAAACTTTTAGGAATAAAAATACCTAAAACATTTTTTTTTTTAATGTAAAACCGTGTTGGTTTCAGGATTCTGAAATCCTAAAATTTAGGATTTATTTTGCTTGAAATTGTAAAAAATAAATAAATAAATAAAATTGTGGTCATATTTTGTAGGCAATGTTTTAATAAGAGTTAAAAGTGTATTTTTACCAAACTATCCTTTAGTTTTGTTCCTACTTAAACCTAGGGAATAAGGGTATTTTGGAACAAAAAAAATTCAGTCCAAACAAGAGAAGTCCCTTAAATAGTAGTATAGATAATAATAATAATAATAATAATAATAATAATAATAATTAGGATTGCTATAATCAGGCCAGTATAATACAAAAGGAAAAATATTTATCATATTTCTTCGATCTTTTAATCCATTTAGCCATGGTTGACTGGCACGATGACTCAGACAATTTGTAAATGAACATTGTTTATCTTCTTCTTTTTTCTTTTCTTTTTTCTTTTTTGCACCAAAAAATATCTTGGGGTTAAAGAAGAAGAAGGGCATTCAAAAGTATTAAAATGGATATTTCTACCAATTTCGATGATGTTGTTTCCATGAAGTTTCATCTTTTAAGTACACAGGCAGAACCAAAATGTTACCAAAATGAAAATATAATGTGTCTTTGTACAATAGTTGTCATCAGCTGCATCCTTCAAGTTTGGTAGTATATTTTAAACAACAGTTTTTAGTATTTAAACAATATATCATGTATTTTTACACACTTTTTCACCCACACGTATTTTCAAAAAATACAAACAATGTTACTAGAACAACATTACCAAACAAGCCCTAAATATCTTAAGCACTGATATGATAGTTTGCAATACTTTTATCGCTGTGGACTAGTGTTTCTAAGAGCATCCGCACTGGGCCAGGTAAACACCAAATGTAAGGAAAATTTGGCATTTCAAGCCCAAAGGAGCTCAGCATCCGGATTGCCAAATGGGAACTATTGTAAAAAAATTTACAATGTTGCTACAGTGCCATTCTACATGTAGAATGGCACTGTAGCACTATTGTATACCTTTTTTAATCACTTTTATTCTCTCTCTCTCCTCTGTCTTCTCTTTCTCTTTTCTCTAGGGCTGAGATGTCTTCTTTCTTTCTCAACTCTCTCTTTTTGTTTTCTCATCTACCCTCTCTCATTCTCTAACTCACTGTTGGCCAAAGCAAGGTCCGACGAAGGCGTGGCAGTGACGGCATTTACTGATCAGTGATGGCGTTTCTCACGGTGGTGATGGTGTGGGTTTCAAATCGGCAATGTGGGTTTTAAATCGGTGATAGCGTATTTTTGACGGCCTCGGTTTCAAATCAGCGGCGTGGGTTTCTGATCAGTGGCTTGGGTTTGCTAATCGGTGGCTTGGGTTTGCTAATTGGTGGCTTGGTGTTGCTGATCGATGGCTTGTGGAGATCAGCGAGTCGGCATGGTGGGTTTGAAGTGATTTCCTCGATCGTGGGTTTGAAGTGGTTTTTTCTCTTGGTGTGTTTCTGGCAATTTTTTGTGTTTCTTGGCAATTTTTTGGCAATTTCCTTGATCCGTGGTGGTGGTTTTTGGCAATTTTTTTGTGTTTCTTTTTCTCTTGGTGGTTGTTTCTTGTGGTTGTTGTTGGTGGTGAGTTTGGTTGTGGTGGTGGTTGCAAGCCAGTGGCAAGGTGGGTTTTTGGGTTTTTCCTTAGAGGAGTACATTTTGTTGGTTACATATTTTAATGTGTAAATATATTATTTTAATGAGTAGAATAGGAAAATAAAAGTTGGGATGTTGGGTGTGTTGTAAAATTATATGGTATAAATGATAAAGTAACTTTTTAAAATGGTAAAATAGAATTTCTTGTAAATACGGGATGTGAATGCTCTAAATGTTGAATATGAATGCTATCAAAAGCAACATCTTCTGACCATTTGTTAGGCCCAAATTTAAAGACACTTGTACTGCGTAAACTTCCCATCATTCTTTGACATTGTAATCATCAACTTTTATTTGGAATTTTTCGAGGTACTTTATTTCTCTTGATTCTGCATAATATTAATAAGATGAAAAAAATTAAAGTTAGTCAGTTTAATAAAAATGTTAGACATGAGTATCAAATTAAAAGTGGCTAAGAATTTAGATACTTTTGAAGAAAGCTCTACAGCATTCATTTGAATGAATTTTTCTGCATCTTATCAATAAGAACAAAAGATTTTGTCGTAGTGTGATCTTCTTCACAATCCATCAATTTCCATGAATCATCCACTTCTTTATGATCCATCAATCCTTTTGCTCAAAAGAATTAGTAATTTTGATAACACTTTAACACATAATCAACGAAAAAGAAGCCTCATTGCATATTTTAATGTTCAAAATAGAAATAAAAGGTAACAGATTCCAAACCTTTGATCCTGAACCAAATTCGAAAGCACATAATTTTACCTCAAATCTTCAAGCTTTCATTACAATCAACACCTACTTGGCAACTTAACAGCCAAATGGGATTCAAATCAGAAGCTCCCCAAAAATCCCATAACTAATGAAAAACTCAAAGCTCTAGACATAAATTTTCCCTTCACCAAGAAAAAAATTAATCAAAGACAACAACGTTAACCTTTGAAAACCCAATTTTGCTTCAAAACCTAAAAGGAGGGGAAAAAATTTTCCACATTAACTCCCCACAACCACAAATCAAAATTAACAACCAAATGTGTCTTACAATTTAGAACTCAATACTTGTAAACCACAGAATCAAAAGGCTACAAACCACAAATAGAGAGGTGTGCGAGAATAATTAAAATTAGCAAGAAAAATGAACTCTGAATTGTTATGAAAAATTGTTGGAAACTTGGAATTGGAAGCTCCCCCACTGTTGACAGTCAATCTCAACATCAATGCTTCTGTCTACTCATTTGACATCAAAATCTATGTGAGGTGCACTTGGAGTTCCCAAGTCTGCTAAAACTTGCAAAATATCATGAGTTGGAGAAACCTAAAATCATAAACCAAAATTTCGTAATTAGAATTAAAGATGTGAATAAAATCAAGGATATAATTTAGAAAGGTATATCTGAGTAGCTTCCTCCTAATTACTGAAATATCTTCTTTGACATAATGTAGCATCTAGTAGCAAACTAGCAATGCAGCACAATTAATGAGGTAGAAATAAGTGATACATGAATGCAATAAACTAGGGAAAAATCTAGAACCACATAATTTTTCACAATTTTTTGCCACAACTCTGACGTGGCAGAGTGTGATTGATAAAGAAAAAATGATGAGTCAATGTGTAAATGATAGTTAACCACTCATAATCTGCCACGTTGTGGCAAAAAAGTTGTGGAATAATTTGTGGTCCTAAAACTACTCATAAACCATAAACTTGTTCCAAGACCAAAAATTGAATTGCATCTTTGTGTTTATTTATTACTCTCGCAATACAATTAAGCTAAAATTCACATTTTGACAATAGTGAGAACTTACCAAAAGAGAAAAGATAAGGTGAGTTGTAATCAATGGAAAAGACGCCACCGGTCCACTGCAAATTATTCAATGCTCTAGTATAACAATATCAAAACAAAAAATGATTACATCAAAGTATTTAACCCAATAAACTCTACTTTTATTACTTTAGCTAATGCACAATTCAATGCTCTATTTCAATTTCATTTAAATATTATATTTTCTCTTTCAAAAATCACATAAATAAACACCATATAATAACCCATATGTTGGCAAAAGAGAACTCAAACCCAGATTAACCAAAATTCCCATAAACAATCACCAACCCAGAACAAACACAACACCAATCATACAAAAATTAATCCAAACCAAACAAATCAACCTACACTGCCACCAACCTGCTAAGCATGTCGATCTGGATGGACAATTCTTGAGGGAGAAGAAAGACAGAGTCTGACCGGGAGAAAAGCTCCACCACTTTGCACCAGATCACCAACACCCCAGAACAAATCTAACACCACCGATCTATGTGGATTGGTTTGTGAGAGAGAGAGAATGAATTGAATAAAACTTGATTTTTTAATAGCAATGAACAGTACCCTCGTCAATAGTGACGAGGTACTCTTCATTCGCTACTTTTCTGTTCTAGTTTGAGGAGGCTGATGCATATCACAATTGTGTGGGTTTAAGTTTAACTATTTTTTTAGCCAAAGACTAGTTTATCTAGTCTGATGGAAATGCTCTTAGTTGGAGTGTATATGTTGTTATTAGTTTCGGTGAATTGTGCTAAGATCATGTACGACACCTACCTTGTGGTGTTTTGGTTAGGATATGTATATGTTGTGTAATATCCTTTGTTTGCTTTCTGCGCTAGTGGCGTTATTGTAAAATACTCAATTTAAGCAAAACACACACACACATAACATATATATATATATATATATATATATATATATATATATGCACATATCACTTTTTGCCTACAAACATTTGAGGGCCTTTAAAAAGAAGCCCTAGGGTCGACCCTGGAACCAAATTAGTTTGTTTTTCAATGGATCAGATGTGCTTGCGTGCCACTCCTTTCATGCCTTTTGCCTTCTAGCTAGTGAATCGGGCTTGGCAAGTTCGGTTGTCTTTGAGACCAAATGGGAGATTTTCCCAACTAGGTACTGGGTCTTCAAAATATATGTATGAGATTTTCCCAAGTCAAGGTGATTATATAAACCTTTAATTGAGCAAGTCTATTTCAGGGTTCATTTTGCATAAATTTGAGCTCTTAGAGCATTGAAAAATATGAAGCGAGAATTTCGTCTACATTTCTTGGGGAGAGAAATACATTAATTTTAATTTATATGAAGATAGATATGGGCCATAAGTCACTATTTGATGTTAGTTGTGGGTTTTTTGAGCCCACTTATTGAGGTGACAAACATTGGCTTTTTTATCCCTAATTTCCATCTAGATTTTTCAAGCATCTTCTATTACTATCAAGGAAGTCAATACCGTACCGGCCGGTATGGCCGGTATATATCGTACCGGCCAGTGCACCTGTACATGTACACTCTCTGTTTCGTACCGGAAAAAATATCGGCCGTACCGGACGCGTACCGGCGAAATCCGGCTGTTTCGGCCAGTAAATGGATACCAGCCGGAACAAAAAGCTGTTGATCTTAACGCCCACAGTGACCCAAAAACGCTATCGATCAACGTTCTCGTGTGTGGGACTAGAGAGAGAGGTATAGAAGCTGGCCAGCAGTGACAACGTTCTCTTCATCTTGGCCTCACAGTGGTGACAATGAAGCTGGCTGGCGGTGAACGGCACCACTAGCATTCATTGAGGCTGCGAAACATAGTTGAATGCTTGATCTGCGAGAGAGGGAGAGAGAGATCAAATCTGAAAATGTGTGTTGATTGATGGGAAGAGATACATGTGGTGGAGTAAAAAGTGAAAAACTGTGTGAGACTAGAGAGAGGCCTAGAGGTTTAGACTATGTGAAATGAAATGAGAAGTTGAAGTGAAGTGATCAGAAGTTAACGTGTGTGGTGGAGTAAAAAACTGACAAAAGATACTTGGAAAATGTGAAAACTGAAAAGTATAAAAACTCACGTTAGCTTTATCACCAACAAATTTGGCTTTGCCTTTATCACTGAGTTCTTTGACTTTATCACCAACAAATTTTTCTATTTATTTTATTTGATTCTACCAAACTCATTCCACTTTAGAGTATTCATAGCCGAAATTCTTATCTCATCTTATTTTACTATTCTAAAAAGTCATTTTATCAATTATACAATACTATTTTACAATATTTTCAGCATCCCAACTTTTATTTTCTTATTCTACTCATTAAAATAATATATCTTTACAGTAAAATATTTTTTTTTCTTTTTTTCTTTTTTCTCAATTTTCTCCCCCACACACGTCCCTTCCAGAATTCTCCATTACTTTACTTTTCACCTTCTTCCAGCCTCCTCCTCCATCATCCATATCAACCCAACTCCTCCACACAACTCCTCCATCATCCATATCAACCCAGATCGGCAAAAAAAAAAAAAAAAAAAAAAAAAAAAAAAAAAAACCATCACGCCTATCACAACGCCGATCACATATACCAGCAAACCCAGAAAAAAACAAAAAACAAAAAACCATTAACACCCATGTCGATCACAACGCCACACCACCACCACCATGCCTACCATGCCACCATGCCCACTGCCCACCGGAACCAAAAAACCAAATTAAGGAAAAAAAAAAAAACCACCAGATCACTACCACATCCAACCCATCTGAACCCAAAAGATAAAAATCAATCCATGCCTCACTGCAAAACACACACAAAACCTAGATCGGTGAAAGCACAAAATCCAGATCGGCGAAACCATTTGACCCACGGCGCCACCAGATCAACGCCGCTACCAACGCCACCAACATCCAGCTCATCATCAGCGATCTTGAGTGACCCATCATCGGCGACATTGGCAACCCACCAATCTCCATCGATCCAAAACCACGCCACCACCTGACCCATGATTTACCGATACACCGATCCACCGATCTCCATGCCGTGACCACAAACCAAACCCAGCTATAGTGCAAGCCTTGAACGAGAAAGAGAGATGTGAGATGAGAGAAAGAGTGATGAAGGAATCCATAACAAACCCATCGGAATCCATAGCAAACTGATCTGAGATTTTTTTTTTTTTTTTTTTTGATGGAAACAAACTGATCTGAGATAGAGAGGAAGGAAGTGCTTCCATTGTATGGGTTTCGGGTTTGAAGAGGAGAGAGCAGAATGAGAGGAGGAAGAGAGAGAAAAAAAGATAAATAATGAGAGAGGAGAGAGAAATTCCCGGTTAAAAAGTATTAAAAAATAATTTTTTTTTATACCATTCAGCTACAGTACCATCTTACATTTAAGATGGTACTGTAGCTATATGTCAAATTTCTTTTAGCATTTTAGCATATGGCCTTCCCGTTGCTGGCGTTTTTTGGGCTTGTATGCCAAATGTGCCTTACATTTGGCATATAGCAAGCCCAATGCGGATGCTCTTATTATCTATTTATCTCATCCAAACCTTTTTGTTGATTTTCTATATTTTAGTCTTATTTTTTTTAATAAACTTATAAGCTTAAATAGTTTAACTGCTTAACAAATTAACTTTTACCAAATAATTAAATTTATAAATATACAAATAATATATATATTATATATATAAAATAGCGATAAACCCGAAACGGTACACCGATATTGACTGGTATCCGAAATATATCGTACTGCTGGCCAAACCGGTACGGCCTTCGGTACGGTATTAACTTCCTTGATTTCTACCCATGGTTCGAATTTTTTTTTATTATAATAGAATCCAACTAACCCAACTTAATCATAGGTGGTGTGGGGTTTATTTGGGTCAAGTTGAAAGAACACATATCACCATTTAAAAGTAGTTCCAAGGATTTATCTTCAAATTAATTTGGAGAGAGAATTTGTTCTTTAAATAATAAAGGGGTGTAACCCCAAAAACAATGCCATAAAAAAGTTCAATTGCAACTCCACTTCTATCAAAGTCTAATTGATTCTTGCTTACCAAAAAATATATATCAATAATTCTTATGTGGGTGAACGAGGAAAAAACAAAATATTTAAAATTTCAGTAGCACAACAAGAGAAATAAATGGATGAATGAGAACTACACCCAACCAAATGATAACGTAAAATCAATAAAAAAAGACTTGATTAGGTCTTCAACATCTCCACCATTAATACATATATAAAAATCGTTTAACATACAACTCCCACAATTGCTACACTTCCAATAGACAAAACATAGCTCACAAAACAAACACAATTACTACAGTTCCAAACAACATTAAAACTTCCAACTTTGTGAGTTGAATATTTGCTTCGAAATTACATAGCCCATTATAATACCATATCAAATTCAATTATCTTGGTTATGCGATTAATAGTGTAGCCTATAGATTTTTTGATCTTGAAAACAAAATAATTTTTGAATTTGGTGATGCAATTTTTCATGAAGAAAAATTTCATTTTAAATTGAAAAATAATAGGGGTGAAGAAAATATTTTGTCACAACCTTGTTCTTCTACTTCACATCTACAAAATCAAGAAAATTTTGAAATGGAACCTAGAGAAGTGAAAGAGCTAGAGTTGAAAAGGATTTTGGTCCGGATTATTATGTTTTTAACATTTAGAAAAATCCCCAAAATTTAAAAGAGGCTTTAACATCACCTGATGCTATATTTTAGAAAGATGTTGTAAATGATGAGATAGAATCTCTAATTTCTAATAGAACTTGAAAATTAGTAGATCTTCCACTAGGTTGTAAGACTATAGGTTGTAAATGGGTCCTTAGAAAAAAGTTGAAACCGGATGGATCAATAGATAAGTTTAAAGCTAGACTTGTTGCAAAAGGCTTTAAACAAAAAGCTGATCTTGATTTCTTTGATACATTTTCTCCGGTAACAAGAATTACATTTATTAGATTGTTAATTGCTATTGCTGCAATTTTTTATTTGAAAATTCATCAAATGGATGTAAAAACTGCTTTTCTAAATGGAGACCTAGAGGAAGAGATTTATATGGATCAACCCGAAGGCTTTGTAGAGACTAGACAAGAAAGCAAGGTATGTAAACTAACTAAATCCCTACATGGCTTAAAACAAGCACCTAAGCAGTGGCATGAAAAGTTTGATTCCTGCATGATTGAGAATGGTTATAAATCAAATGAATGTGATAAATGTATTTATTCTAAATCATGGAATAATTTACATGTTATTATTAGCCTCTATGTGGATGATATGTTGATTTTTGGCTCAAATATGCATGTTATAAATGAGACAAAAAATATGCTTAAAAGCCATTTTGATATGAAAGATCTTGGTGAGGCTAATTTTATTTTGGGCATGAAAATTACAAAAGCATGTGATGGAATATATCTTGATCAATCACATTATGTTGAGAAAATATTGAGAAAATATAATTTTCATGATCGCAAAAGTGTAGCTACTCCTTTTGATTCTAGTGTTCATTTATTTCCTGTGAATAATGATGATGAGATTTTTAATCAAAATGGTTATGCTAGTATCATTGGTAGTTTGCGTTATGCTACTGATTGTACTAGACCTGACATTGCATATGCAGTAGGAGTGCTAAGCAGATTTACTAGCAAACCTAGTAAAGATCATTGGCTAGCTATTGAGCAAGTCATGATATATTTAATTGGTACCAAAAGCTATGGCTTATTTTATAAAAAGTACCCTGCTGTGATTGAAGGTTTTAGTGATGCCGATTGGAATACTTTGTCAGGTGATTCTCTCTCTACCACTAGTTATATTTTTACTTTAGGTAGTGGTGCTATTTGTTGGAAATCTAAAAAGCAAACAATAATTGCTAATTCAACAATGGAAGCTGAATTAATAGCATTAGCTTCAGCTAGTGAAGAGGCAAATTGGCTTAGAGATTTGTTATATGAAATTCCACTTTGGGAAAAGCCAATTCCACCTATATTAATTCATTGTGATAGCACTGCAGCAATTGGTGGAGTTAAAAACCGTTACTACAACGGTAAATCCAGACCTATAAGAAGAAAGTACAGTACCGTGCGATCTTATTTGAGTAGTGGCATCATAATTGTGGATTATATTAAATCTAATGATAATCTTGCAGATCCATTTACTAAGGCCTTGGCCAAAGATAGAGTCTAGAATACATCGAGGGAGATGGGACTAAAGTCCATAGAATCATGAGCCATGTATGAGGATACCCAACCTAAGGACCAGAGATCCTAAGAATTGGGTTCAATGGGAAAAACGAATCACACGATGGTCGTAAGAAATGTACTATTTATTTTTTTTAAATTATTTATTTTGTAAATAATTTTTTAATTGTTTATCCCTATGATGCAAGTGCATTTATCCTGTAATGTGGAGAGGTTGAGTAAAAAACTCTTAATGAAATTTGTAGCTCATATGAGTGGGGTGTCAGAATTATAGGAGCACCCTTGACAAAATTTCACCTATGTGAGTGTGGGGGTGGGGCCGCTCCCTATGAGATTTGGACTTAATCTCAAATACACTCATGAAATCTGAATCAGCACACGGCCCTAAAGTGCTAGCTATAAAAGCTCATGTCAACACCTGGGCTGTTATGTGTAAGCAGTGATGCTTAATTTCCCTAAAGCAGTCCTAGTTCAAGTTGGAGACCACTACGACTCTGGAGTTGAGATCGTTGTTTTACTAAGTGAAGGTTCAATGCAGAACACACCTTTATGATGCACAATGACCCGTCTTTGCCTGGTAATCTCTCTTTAACTAATTTTTTTTTAATATTAAAATGAGTGGGGGATTGTTGGAGCATTTTAATATTAAATAATTAAAATGAATAAATGTTATAACATAAATGTAAAGATGTGGGAGTGAATATGGAAGATGAGGAGTTAGTGAAAATATTTAATCCCACATTGAAAAGGAGAGAGACTATTTTATTCTTTTTAATTGTGGTGATTAATGGACTAATATGAATTGTCTTAGATATTGCGCTAGATACGTGCGCAAGGGGGAGGTGAAGAGTGGAGGTATCAAAAATGGAAATGAATTAGCCTCTTGGATCCTCCTACTTGACAGCCCATTCAGAGTAAAAAAAAAAAAAAAAAAAAAAGACTCCTACATTTCTTCCATTAATACATATATAACAAATCTTAACATACAACCTCTCCCATAATTACTACATCCAATAGTCAAGACTCAAAATACAACTCACAAAACAAATGCAAATTACTACACTTCCAAACAACTTTAAAACTTCCAATTTTATGAGTTGAATACTTACTTCAAAATTACATGGATCATCATAATACCATATCAAATTCAATTATCAATTGATACCAATATATTACCGAGAACTAAGTAATTATCTCCCATCTTCTACAGGTTTCAAAACTTGGTCTTTGATGCTATCACACTCAGCAATTGCACTGGTAGAACAACCAGTGTCAACATCAACATTGAAAGAGTGACTAGTTGCACTAAGCAAGTACTCGGTCTTTTTTGCATAGACATCAATGTTTCCCAATGAATGTTTTCCCATAATTCTCAATCTCTCCAGCTCCGCTGCCACCTCTTTCATAGAAGGCCTATCCTCCCCTCTCAAACTTAGGCACCTTTTTGCAAGATTAGCAACTTCCTTTAGTTGCTCAATATTATCCTCATTGGCAATGTGATCTTCAAGAATTTGAAGTAAGCGGTCTTCTTTTATGGCAGAAACAAAGGATATTGCTAGATTTCTATCAATTTCTGGCCTATCAAAAGAAAATGCCTTCTTACCTGTCAATAGCTCTGCCATAACAACACCAAAGCTATATACATCACTTTTTTCTATTAGTTGGCTAGTTTGCATGTATTCTAGGTCCAAGTACCCCAAAGTTCCTTGCACCAAAGTGTTCAATTCTGTTTGATCAAGAGGAACTAGCCTTGAAGCTCTAAAGTTAGCCACTTTTTCTGTTTACTTATCATCCAATAGAATATTTGCAATTTTCACATCTCTGTGTATAATTGGCATAGAAGCTGATGAATGCAAATATGCAAGTGCTCCAGCAGTTTCTGTTACAATTTTCAAACATTTTTCCCATGAAAGTAAGGTTGAGAGGCCTTTATCATGAATGTGGTTAGAAAGAGTCCCGTTTGCGATGAATTCATAAACTAGTAAGGGAGCTTCAGTTTCCAAATAACAACCAAATAGCTTAACCACGTTCCTATGGTTAATTTGGGTTAGCACAATCGTTTCATTTATGAATTGCTCGATTTGGCTCTGATCACCAATTTTGGACTTCTTAATGGCAACCATTGTGTTATTTGAGAATACTCCTCTATACACAGTTCCATAGCCTCCTTGACCAAGGACTCTACTTTCATCGTAGTTATTGGTGGCCTTTTTGAGCTCTTCTATAGTAAAGATTCTAGTTGTCTCAACAGACTTTTGGTGATTAAAGAGTTGTTTTAATAGTAAGCCACCATTCTATCGGAGGAATTTTTCCTTGAGTTTGATGAGCTTTCTTCTTTTCAATCTCCAATATATCCAAGAACATCCCAAAAGCAGTACTAAGTATTAGGACACATGTAAATCATGTTAAGAACATATGTCATTATAGAATTGGCTAATCCTTTGACAAAACGTACTTTACTTGTATTTGAGTAGATCTAGGATGGGTTTAGTACTTCAAGGAACAAGAGTTCAAGTCTAGTATTGAAACTATGCAAATTTGTCCAAGAAACAAGTAAAAAAGTGCTGATTCAAGAAGTGCTGATTCATTAAAGCTCGATAGCTCTCGATAGCTAGCAACAGATACGAAAATCAATTTTTCAGATCTGATTTTCAGCCTGTGCTTATGTATTTGTGTAGGGTTTCTTTTTTCACAACCCTAAACATATATAAGGCTTATTTTAAAGGTCGTCACATAAGAGAATACAAGGAGAACACATGCAAAAGGTGACCGATACTTTATTCTCTCTAAAAGAAGCTACTGTGTCTTTGCGCCTTAGGGTTTTGTAACCAAGTGCTTCTTGATCTTAATTGTTAATGAAGTGAAGAATTTTGCAGCCTACATCTTCTTCAAGTTGGTGTGTTAGTCATGTACTGGGATCCGTGCAAAAGGGTGGCGTTCATATATTGAAGAGTTCAAAGATTCTGAAGTGGTAGAAGGTTTCTACTGTAAGTTTATCTACGGGGATTGTAGAGTCTAGGGACAAAGGTTTTATATTAGATCTGAAACTTCTCTTTACTATAGTGGATTGCTTTTCGGCAAGGTTTCCCCCCAGGTTTTTTACTGTGAAACTAGTTTGTTTCATTGGTTTTCCTGAGTCATCATTATTTATTTTTCCGCTGCATGATATTGACATGATATTGATGTTTGTATGTTTTAACAATGTTTATTAATAATAAATCTAATTAACAACTTGAATTTAAAACTTGTTAATTCTATCAACCGGGGGTCTAAATTTACCAACACTAAGAGGCAAATAAGGCTAATACCTACACACATTCAAAAAATGCATCATTTATAGCGTAGGTGGTGGCTCCCACACACACACACACACACACACATATATATATATATATATATATATCTTACGAGTGGCTCTAAAATCCAGCTCATGTCAAATTATATCAAAACTAAAAATATGGACAATTAAATGAGACTGGTGAACCAAGTTTTGAATTGACACCTTTTTTAAAAACCACAATGTTCCTTTGTTAGTTGAGAAGAAGACTTAGCCAAGAATATATAATTTCATTATAAATATCAAGGCACATATACCAAAGATTTGAAACTCCTACTAATATGTACTAAGATGCAATCCGTTTTCGTTTTTTTTTTTTTTTTTTTTTTTGCACCCTGAGATACGGAACCTAGTTGAGTTGTAGACCTTTTGTGATCACTACAAAAAAAAGTCCTATAACTGCGTTTTTAAAACGCGGCTACAGCTCATAAAAACGTGGCTATAGGACGATTTGGCCTATAGCCGCATTTTTTTAGGCCGCGTTTACAACCGTGGCCTAAAACCCGTGACTAAAGATGGGCCTATGGCCACGTTTGCAAACGCGGCTATAGACCAAGACCAATAGCCGCTTTCTTGCAAACGCGGCTATAGGACATACTTTAGCCACGTTTTATAGAGGACAACTACAGCCACATCTTAAAACGCGGCTATAAACCTTTTGTTTTTTTTTTTTTTTTTTTTTTGGAATTTGGCTATAACCGCATTTTTAAAATGCGACTATAGTTTTTTTTTTTTTTCCTGGCCAGATGGCAAATGCATTGGATATATATGTATGTATGCATTGGATATCACAGCAGCTTGGATATGCTCATCAATTTTTCCAAGCTCAACCACAACCTTGGCTGAGAAGCTAAGAAGCACGGGTGCAGGTGTGGGACTCGGCAATTTTTGAAAAAGGTGGGTGCGAGTGCGGCGGGACTCGGCAATTAAAAAATATTTTTATTTATATTTTTAATATATTGCTAAGCATACTTTTTCACATTATATAAACATATACCAAATTTAAGAGCAAAAGTAGATGATAACTAAAACATGATGTTTATAAATTAAATACAACTCACAAGATTGAAACTAAAACATTCCATGATGTTCGAAAATTAGAATACAACTCACAAGTTTAAAACTAAAACAAAATCAAAATATATTTTCCTCTTTTTCTTTATCAAATGTCTAATGAAATCAAAATCTATTTCCTTCAACACCCTAAAGAGACAGAGAGCCCCAAACGAATAACTAAAAGGAAAAACATACTTTTCTCATACTATTTCCCTCAGCACTTAGCAGCTTCTTACACCGCAGAGACCACAGAGAGACGGAGACGAGGGACGGAGTGAGAGAGAGCTAAAGTTTGGTGTTTGGATGAAGTGAGATGCGTGAATCGATGCAAGTTTGAGCCGATTCACCTTTTGCACCTTTTTTTTTTTGAATTTCGGCCTGAATCGGCCGTTTCGGCCTGAATCGGTTTCGCCAGTTTCGCCCGATACAGCTTAAGTAAGTGCGAATCGGCCGGAGTCTGAGCCACATCGGCACAAGTCGTTAATAATAATAAAAAAAAAAAAAAAAAAAACACGTGGCAGGACGCGGCCCGACGCGGCACTGACGCGCGGGCAGCAGCGTCCCTCGCGCTTCGCCGCATCGGACGCGGGTTCGGCTCCTCTAGAGCCGCGTCCATGCTTCCCAGCTGAGAAGAATACAAAAGTTCAAATGTCAATATTTTTCTCAAGCAATAAAATGCTATATTATCTAAAAATGTTAGAAATTTAGAATTGATAATGAAACTGCAAAAAACAAAAAATCTTCCCTAGCAAGTAATGGTTTTCTCAAGATGGTGCTAGTTCGGAAATGAAGAGTTAATCAGAAAACTCACCACCCCAGCAGAAGAATGCAGCCCCAACTGCAGAAAATCCTTTACTTTTTAAAGCTTCAATTACTGGCTTTGCTTCCTCAGTTCCCTTGTCCTATTGAAATAATTATAGAGCTTCAGACAGCATTAGTGCATATTGAAAATTGCATAGCAATTAGCAGAAGGCACAGCAATATCAGGGTCGCCAATTTCAGTCAAGGTCACAAAAGGGGAAGGTAGATCAATATTTTATGTATGAACCATATATATTTTCCATAAATAACAATAAAGAAGTTACACAGCTGAATCCAAACAAATATTCAGACAAAATATGCAAGATACCAAACTTACATTGAGGCCCTAATAAGTAAATCAAAATTATAAGCAATTTCCAGTGAAGTATAAAAATATAAAACCAACCGTTCCATGATCCTTCAACCAAACTTGTAGGGGCCTATTAGGATCGTTGAGCACAAAGGGTTCTCCATGTAAGAAGTCAGGAACTACAGCATAAAATCCAGAAGCTGCAACCTTTGTCTGCAAGCTTCCTTTAAAATAGAAAACAATTAACATTAGTTTCCAGAATCAAAAAGTAAGCAGAAGCTCACAATGTTAAGTGTGTGTTTGAACAAGCATGTGTAGATTACTCTATATTTTTTTATTTATAAACAACATTTGTAGATTACAACTCCACATTTTAATGGAAAGAACTTTATAGTCGCACTTATTCAAAATAACATACTATAGCTTCAAATTGACAATTACAATTATCTATTGTAACCTGCTTCCAGAATGAAAGAAAAATAAAAGTATTTCAAATATTAAGTCAGCTAAATTTCGAAATGATGGCTCTGAATTTTAAAGAAATATATATATGGCACCTAAACCAAAAAGTCATAAGGTAAAAGGAGTTCTTTATTAATATAGAGAAAATCTAGGGAGTCTATGTTTTAGTGAAAAAAAAAAAAAAAAAAAAGTGGTGAGTCTATGTTTATGTGAATATCACCACTTACAATCAACTACTTCAGTAAATTTTGCCAAAAGTGTTACTAACAAAACCCATAAACTAAACACAAAAAAAAAAAAAAAAAAAAAAAAAAAAAAAAAAAAAAAAAAAAAAAAAGAAAGAAAAAGAGATATGAGATATAGCCATACCTCAAGAGTGGAGCCTCATATCCTGCCGGAAAAACTCAAACATATTAAAGATGGAACATGATAGTAATAATAAATTAACATAGCCAATGATTTAATGGCAGGTACAGACAAACAAACAAAAATATATATATATATTTATTTATTTATTTACATAAATGACTAGAACAAACACCAATCATCAAGATAAGTACCCAATTTTCAAAGCAACATCAGAGAGTTACTGAATATAGAATGTCAACCTTAGATGCTAGATCAAAATCCTTTTTTCTTTTTTTCCTCCTTTTGATTCTCTAATGCCCTACGTTTTCTGGTTTTCACAGATGCATATGTATCTAACTCAGAGTAACTACCAAAAAGAACTAAAATCAAGTGATCTTGGTGAGAGTGAGAGTGATCTGCCAAACAAAAAAATGATGCAGTTTTGATTTTTTTTTTTTTAGCATCCACGTAATAAAGAAAAAAAAATGAAGAATCTCATTTCTACTAATTTCTAAAATATAAGAAAGTTCATTACTTTCTAGCTTTTTTGGAACCAAATTGTGGTCTCTGTGAATTGTTCAGAATCATTACCCAAAAGTTAAGAAAAGAAAAAGTTTATGGTTTCCCATGCAGCATCGGGTTGCAGAATAGGCCTACCTTCTAAATATCTTGCATATTCATATTTTTTTTTTATTATAAAATATTTGACTTTCTTTTGTGGTTGTATGTGTGTGTGGAAGAGTGGGGTGGGGAGAAAGGGAGAGGAACTAATATTTGGCGAGCTTGGGCTGATTTGTAGTAGGCAGCTGTGTTGGGCCTGGGCTTCTGACAAACCAATTAAGATATGATGGGCCTAAGATAAGAGCCCGGACTCCAACATAGAACAACTTAGATTATGTACTTTAAAAAAAAAAAAAAAGATAATAATAATAAAGGGGAAAATGTTTCATGCTCTCCTGTACACACAACATTTATAATTTCTGGCAACATGTTCACATTTTGTAATAATAGCTACATTTAAAATGTGAAATAATGAATGATGATTATGTGATATGTACACTAATAGAGTGTGTGAGAATCAATTCAAATAATAATAATAAACGTTGGCTGCTATATGGCTATGCCTATACCTATATGCCTCAAACAATTAATATATAAAGTAACAAAAAAATATGTCAAAAAAGAGGGCCATATAATTGTATATTGCTTACCTGTAAAGTTAGGTTGTTCTAATCACCAACCATCACTTCCAAAAGCTGACATGGTTTCCTTCAAATACATTACAAAATAATATAAACTACACAAAGATGAGTATCATTAGAGCATTCACATCCGTGAATGCTACTCTATCCCATTTTAATTTTCCAAAAAGCCACTTTATCAATTATACAATACAATTTTACAATACTCCCAACATCCCAACTTTTATTTTCCTATTCTACTCATTAAAATAATATATCTACACAATAAAATATATTTCCCAAAATAATATATCTCCTTTCTCTAATTTTTGTCTCTCTTCCTCCCCTCTCTCTCATCGCCGTGAACAAACCCAATACCCCACACAACCACCATCCAAACCCCACTACCCCACCACTGCTGCACCCACGGAAAAAACATGCAAAAAAAGCACCAAACCCACGACTCAGTTCAAGCCGAGCAAACCACATCCACAAGAAAACCCACAACTCAGATCACCAAATCCACCACCAACCACGACCAATGATACATACCAGTTGAAATCATTAATATCAATCAAGAAATAACTTCAAACAAATGGGGATAAAAAATCACACTTCCAATTGCAATTGCCATGAAAATGAAAAAATCCAACAGAAACTCACTTTCATAAATTCGACCCAGATACTCAGTTGACAATATCAATCAAAAACCAAATCTAAAACATACCCAGTTGATAAAATTCAATCAAAAACCAAATTTGCCACATACCCGGCTAACAAAATTCAAACTTCAAAACCAAAATCTAGCACATACCCAATAGACAAATTCAATTGAAAACCAAATCTTGAGCGAAGAACGAGTTGAGTTGCTCGTTGCCGCAGAACTCCATTTTCTTGATCTGGATCTCGGACCAGGAGTCCATGGTGACGGATCGGACGAAGGAGATGTGGACGCCGAGGCTACGGTGCTTGCCGGAGCACTTAAGCACATGAACACCCCCGCAAGAAACCCACGCCACCACTGCACCACCTGACCCACGCCCACATCAGTCACAAACCCACTCGCCGATCTCCACCTGACCCATGCCCACTCGCCAATCTCCACCACCAGAAACCACAAAAAATACCTAGAAAACGATGAAGAAAATACCCAAAAAACAATCCACCTAAAGATTATCACACCGATGAGAATAAAAGTGAGAGAGGGTTGGGAGGGTAGATGAGAAAACGATGAAGAAAGAGAGAGTTGAGAAAGATAGAGAGCATTCCAGAGTTGAGAGAGAGAGTTGAGAATAAAATATTATTTAAATTTATACAATAGTGCTACAGTGTCATTTTACATGTAGAATGGCACTAAAGCACAATTCTAAAAATTTTTACAATTCTTCAGTTTTACAATCCCAGATGCTGACTCTTTTAGGCTTGAAATGCCAAAATTTCTTTAGATTTGGCATTTGCAATTCCCAGTGCAAATGCTCTTATGTTCCAGACAATTATCAAATAACAGAATTAAACATGACTGTAATACTAGAAGCCCACTTGTCCACCCCTCTAAAGCAACTAAGAGACACCTACAGCCTCCCTTAAATTTCTTATCACTTCTGACAAAAAAATGAAGCATTCTTTTACAAAGTTTTAGAAAACCGCCCATACTTGCATGGGTACAATATGCAATACCAACAAAGTTAAGCTAAGGAAAGACAATAAAAAACAAAATATAAGAAAAGGAAATCTTTCAAGTGCAGACAAAAAGCTTTTCAGGTGGCTCTTTTGCCATTCTTTTAATTTAGCTATAGTGGGTGTACATACTTGGGGCCTGCAGTCATTGTAGGACAATTCTCATTAGTACAAAATCAAGTGCACACATGCATGCAAGAGAGAGAGATAGAAAGAGTTACTGTTGACAGCAAGCCACTCATTCAAGTCCTCCCCAGTAGGAAGTTTTACAGCCTCCCTTAGGTTTCCACTTCCTAGAGTGGCATCAATGTGCTTTCTAAGTTGTGCCCCCTGCATTAGAACAGGACAAGTATTGGTGCTTTCAGTATTAATTTACTTCAGCCATTCAGTTGCACAAGAGTATTACTTAATTTCAAATTTTCAATATAAAGAACCTTCCAAATCAAGGTCTGAACCTTATCTCTCTTTGCAGTAAGTTGTTTACATTGTGTGCTTTATAAAAGAAGCTAAATCTTCACAAGGCAGCCCAAGACTATTATCTTGATTTCTACTTTGGATTCTTAAATTTTAAAAGAAAGCCAATGTACCATCAACACACTAAGAGAATAATTAATCATATTTAGGCACATAAGCCAAACTAGTTTAGCTTTATTAAGCTAAGCTAGTCCAAGCCTAGTTATATGGGGTCGTACATGCAATCTTTAGGGTTAATTTTATAGGCACATATAATATAACAACTAATAGTAATAATCTTTGGTGTCACATTATAGGAAAAAAAATTAAATTTGAGTAAGCTCAAGTAAAAAAAAGCTTTTGATCCTTTACCTGCTTTCCATTTTGTGGAATTTCACATAGAGTCTCTAGTGAGCTTAAATTTCCAGGGGAATCCTCCATTGTCTTATCATCTTCCACTTCATTAACAGGCCTGTCAACAGAATGAGTGGATTCTTGTAGAGAATGGCGCTTTCTTGCAGCACTTTTCATTCTCCTTCCAATCAGACCAGACTGGGCTGATACACTTGGTGTACTGACCCCCAATGAAGACAGAGATATCTCTTTCCTTTTGCCTAGCAATGGAACTAAGGGCACAGCTTCAAGTGCCACAGCCTTTTTTTATTTTTAAAGGGAAGAGTTTAGCCCTTAAATCTTGCACATTGTGGTCTGCCTTGCAGTTTAGCACAAAATTGAAGCAACTTAAAACAAAATTAAACAACTTCTCCAGTCAATTTTATGAATACACCTTTAATTTTTGTTGTTTCATGTAATTTAAAAAGATATAATTTATCAAAAATGGCTTTTTAAATGTGACATTGTAAGTCAGGAAACCGAACAACAGCCTCAGGCATAGAATGGGCTACATGCAGTACCCATGCACACACAAACATGCACGCACAGAGGCGAGAAACCAAAGACCCTGCATTAAGTGGGGGAGGGGGACTATTCAGGCTTGTCTTCATCATGATCATCAAAATTTCAATCATTAAGATCTATGATTTCTGCTATATATAACTTTATTTTTAATTTAAAAGTTAAACGAGAATGCATCAGAATAGCCCCCAAGAAGACCATGAATTTTGTAAAACCATGGCAGTACTTTATGCAACAATACATCAAACAAATTCAAATTATAAGAAAACAATTCCTTAAGGTAATCAAAATGGGACTACTGGTTCATACAATCCAAAAATAACTGAAATGGGCTATACCACCAACCATCCTGTAAATGGAAATACATTTGGACAAATTAGCTCTACCAAACTAATTGATCAACAGTTGAATAGCCTGCCCAACTTCCGAAAGTGACTAATTTTTCCTTTCTAACATACAAAAGCATGTTTCCTACTAGAGTAATATGTCATTTATAGTAGACCAAAACACTTTCCCTGCTGGAATTACTACATCCTCCACACAGAAAAATAAAACAAACAAGCAACCTTATAAATCACAACAATGTGGCGTGTCATTGAATCAAATGTACCGTTCCTTTGGCTTTGCAATTACTGTCTACAATTCTTCTGGCTTGGCAAGCACAGAAAGAAAAGGAAGGAGTTAATTCCATTAAACGCATTTTATTAAAAGAGCCAAATAATTCTTTGCTTTAGCAAAGATGGCATAATTTCAACAGAGTATGTAAGTTAAATTCATCTTTTCCACATGTATTGGTGGAAAGAAATATAAAGAGGGTCAAATTTATGGTCGAACTGAGCTTAAATGTTTAAATAGCAGAGAGAATTCTCATTCAAATATCTGAAATATATTTTGTTTTCATAACAATATTACATTAATTAACTATATAATTGCAACATTCCACAGCAGAAATATGCCTAAACCACACAGAGGTATTGTGTAGTTTCCTATAAGTTTTACCCAGAGGGAACATGAATCATGCATTTTGATGCTTCCAACTAAAACATATCTATGCAATAATCTTACATTAAGCAAAAATTTAATTACAACTTTAAGCATACAATCTATCACATCTTTTGGTCACATGTAACACAATAAACACTAAAAAATAACTGAAAGAAGTTATGGATATGACAATCATCAGTTCACTCATTCCATGTTAAATATGCCCAATAGTTGCTAGTAAGTAAATTAAAGGTTGAGTTCCTTGCTAGTGGTTGAGCAAAATGTGAATCACATATAATGCTGGAATGATAAGAAAAAGTATAACTTTGGCATCCGTAGAGTTACCATATTTATAAAGTAAGTCTGAAATTTGTAAATTTCCAAAATCATAGGTGCAATGATGATGAAATACCTTAGTTTCTCTAGTGGAGGGCAACCTAAATCTATATTGCACACTGGACAGGAGTTCACTTCCTCATCTGTTAACTTCTCATATATGCATCCCCTGCAAACTGTTTTCAAATTTATAAATAACAAAAATTATATATTGTTTGATAATGGATACTTCATAAGCATTCATGCAACTTGCAATGCACATGATACTGAAAGGAAATACAGTCTTTGATGCAGCCTATATGCTTCAATCAATTTTTTTTCAATGAAACAAAAATAAATTAGATGGAAAATATGGAAATTATTTTTGTTACATGCAAGAACTAGAAATTTAATTTTTTGAGAAGTCTAAATAAAATTTCTAAGTTACACAGCCGCAAACAATCCAGCCATAGTAAGTGTATTGCTTTGAAGCACTTCGATTCATAAGACCAAACTATTTAAAAACACCAATTTTTTCCAAAAAATAGAATGTTGCCAACAAACTTTATGGTTATAATGCAAATCATACTATGCATCAAAATAATATAATAAGCATCAAAATATCAAAATTGCCCCCTGTTTGTATACAAAGGATTATATCACAAAGCTAGAGTCTAATAATTTACTAAGATTACTAACACGAAGAGCATATTCAAATTGATGACAATAAACCAACATGACAAAAATGCAAATTGAGGAAGACCCAGTTCATAAAAACGAAAATTACAAAATACCCAGATCACAAAAGAACACAGAGAACGTAAACTACAAAGAACCGAGACAAGAGGAACGAATACACCACGTAAAATCATATACAAAAAATCAAAAAATTGGAGGAACATAGCGTGAGAAACAGAGAGAGATTGAGAGGGAGAGAAGCACCCACAGGGGTGGAGGCACTCAGATATGGTGGTGGCGTCAATGAAAGCTTATTGAAAGAGGCAGAACCATCAAAGGTGAAGGGACACGGCCCCACGACCCTCAACCCATATCCATCAAGGCGTGAGAGAGGGAGGTGGAGGCCAATCTGAAGTCACCCAAAATCGCCACCCAAGGACCCACTGCCCCAAACATCCACCAATCAAATCAACACCCAAACAACCACCAAACCAACATCCAAATCCACCCAAACACCCAGCAACTACAGCGAGCAAAGCCCACCACCCACGGCCCACAACCCACAGCGAGCAAAGCCCACCATCCATGACCACGGCAAGTGAAATGGAAACCCAGAAATGACAAAATCTTCAAGCCGCCGCTGCTGTCACCGTCTTCCTACCCCTGCCGCCGCCGTCCCTTGCTTCTACCGTCACTGCAGCCTTCAAGCTTCTGAACCGAGAGAGACAAAGCCGAGATGTGAGAGTGAGAGTGAGAGTGAGGCGTTTAGGTGAACAAAGGGTCTGATAGGTTTTAAGGGGTTTTATTTATACTTTGCCTAAAGCTGCGTTTTTAAACCATGGCTACAGGCAAAGCTAAAGCTGCGGCTTATAAAAGCGGCTATAGACTAAATTTATAGTCGCATTTAGAAAACGTGGCTATAGGGAAGGTAAAGCCACATTTTTCAAACGCGGCCATAGTTCAAATTTAAATAAAAATTAAATAGAAAAGTACTATAGCCGCGTGTTTAAAACACGGCAATAGCTCCAAACCAAAAAATACGGCTATAACACTAAAAAACACGGCTGTAGACATATTTTATAGCCGCATGTTTAAAACAGGGCTATTGTTCAATACTTCACGGCTATAACTCGCGTGTTTTGTAGTGGATAAAAGTCCTAACCAAAAAGAGTTTTAACATTTAAAATGATTGACAAAACTATAATGTTAATGTCCTTTGAAGCTCGTATTCTATTCAATAATAAATTGACAACGATTCTCAAAAAAAAAAATATATAAACTTGAGAAAGTGTTTTTCCATATTGAAAATAATAAAATGAGGATATAATAAAAGTGTTTTGTATTTTCATACTTAAACAGTTAAACATTAACAAAAAAAAAAAAAAACTAATTAGTGCGCAATTAATGGCTAATATATAGTATTATTTTTTTAAAATCATGGTCAACAGTAGTTCTCTCCCCAAAAAGAAAGACATTGAAAAATAAGGAGTATTATATTAGATTACTTTACCCTAGCTAAAAATTTTAATATTAGTAAGTTCTTTTTCAAACACTGTCATTTGCTTCCATCTTTACCAACAGAGAAAAAGGATAATAAAGATTATAAAAAGAAAAAGAAGTAGAAAAAGCATAATGATGATATTTCTCCTGCAGACAACGTGAGTTACTTGACCAAAACATATATAGCAATGGCATTCCAAAAAGTCCAACGTGAGTTAAAAAAAAAGACTAAAAAAAGGGTCGTTATATTTCTCCTTTTTGAGCAGTAGACGTTTGGTAGGGCAAATCTGTGTTTCTCTTTTGGTAGAGAAAGTGAAGTATTTATAAATGTATTAAGGCAAATGTTAACCAGCACCGGTGTGGTGCTGGTTAAGGATGTACTTTTCATTCAAAAGTCTACAAAAAGTTATAAAAAGTTGTAAAAATGTGTAAAAAAATAATATAAAGTTGCAAAAAGTTACAAAAGATGACAAAAAATTGTACAAAAAAAAGTAAAGATGTTGTTAAAGAGAATGTTTTTTTTTTTTTTTTTTTTTTGAGGAAATGATAGTAGACTTTATTACTTGAAAAATATGATATACAATGGAAAAGAGAAAGAGGGACATGTGACCCCCTCATTCTCTTTTGCAACACTAACATACGCTAGAGTAGCACGATTACATCGTAAAGAAAAGAAAAAAAAGAAAAAAAGAACAAAGAAAAAACTTCAAAATCCAAACTACTGTAAGAAAAGCGAATCTTCACTTGGATGCCCAGAAAACCAGAAAAAATGCCAAACGACATCTTTTTGATTTACATGGACATCAAAGTGTAGGAGTTTTTTTTTTTTTTTTTTTTTTTTTAATTTTTTTTTTTTTTTTTTTTTTTGTTTCCATCTTAGGAGTGTCTTCATGCCCGGCAACCTCCGTCGGTCCCATAGTTGACACAACACCTTGCTCATTCTCCACAGTTCTATGTTTCTTTTCTCCCTTAACAATCGTATCCTCTTTATTCATGTTTTCTGCTTGCTTCCTTTTTTGCCCAGGTTCCACGTCAACACTTGAAGGATTAATAAGAGTCTGAGGTCTTGTGGTAAGCCTCTTCCAATTCATCATTGTTTTCAAGCTTCCAATTGTAGACTCCTCCATGGACTCAACTACTTTTGGGCTATGCATGGATTGACTCACACCTTTATCTTTATTACCACTTCTTTTGGGCCGGCCCTTACTAGTACTCTTGTTTCCTTGCCCGTTACCACAACCAACCTTAAAACATATCTCTGATCCCTCAAAACCCGGTGGAGATATTTGCTCACCTTGTTTCCCCATTAAGTCACGATTGAGGATGACTGTATCCTCATCCATGACTACCACCTTAATCAAGTCAAAGGAAATCTCGCTATATTATCAGGCATGCAATCAGTTGGAGTTGCTTTTGAATTTGAAAAATCTGAACTGGTTTGGATAGCATGATCAATCTCCGTAATCAACTCCTCAAAATCAGGAACGTGATTCTTCACAGTCAAGATTGCATCCTTATCGACCATAACACCACCATCTGCTAGAGCACCGTCAAAGCTACCACCTTCAAGTAAACTACCTAACTGCGTTAAAGACGTACTTCCACTTCCACTTCCAATTGCCGAATTACCCTACTCATTTACCTTCCATTGTGAAGAAACTCGATACCCCTGATCAGCTTGGACATCATCATCCCGCCACCCCAGACTACGTCTTACATTGTTTGCATTACCATAGTTTCTACAATACCCCGCCTTCAACCACTCCCCATAAGGCATACCTCCCTGTTTTCGATCCCTTTGAACAGAGCAATCCCTAACCTCATGAACAATCCGACCACACTGATAACAAAGCCCAACTAAACGTTCATACTTGAAACCAATACAAACCTTATCTCCTTCAGGGCTGGCGACAACTCCTCCTCGACATAATGGTTTATCCAATGGCAACTCCACCCTTACTCTGATAAAGCGAGCTTGGTCAGACGAAAACCCCTTTAAATCAACTTCCAATACTTCTCCCAAACCACTGCCAATATCCCTGCCCACCTCTTCCAATAACAAATCGAAAGGTAAACCCCACACCTGAACCCACATCGGCATTGAAGTGAATCTAACCGAAGTGGCTATCATACCTTTCTCCCATTTTCGTAACGCCAAAGGGTGGTCCTCAAAACTCCACGGACCATTTGCTAGCACCCACTTCAATTGACTCTCCATTGTAAATTTGAATTGAAAAACATCATCCCCCACGTCAACAATGCATAAATCCGAGCCCATCTTCCACACAGACCTTAGCAAAGCCTTGGCCGCACGCTGGTTGAAAGCTCATGTTGTGAGAAATCTCCCCAACAAACTGAGGGAACATTCTTCCAACATCCTTTCCCTCTATGTAACCGCAACCTTAATAACTTCTCCCTCTTCCTCCGTCAAGGTTATACTTTGCAACTTGTCTATAAAATCCGAATTCATCATGTGAATAGGAAAAACACTAAATAGATCCCACTGAACTCTAACAAAATTGCAGCAGACACTGTAAATTAACTAGTCCTCACCCAGAGTGTGAGAAGAAAAGTCTCTCCCTAGAGAGAAAAATACTCACCTAGCGTGAGAAAGCTGATCTATATTAGTTGTAATGTCTACCTTTAATTAGTGCTTAGCATATGGATTGACTAATTAAAGATTTGAACCGAATAGTTTTGCAGCAATCACTAACTAGAGACCTTTTGTTGGCCAATTTTATATACTTACGGTCTGAATCAATTTCTTTGTCATCATATTTACTTCTGTGCTTTAATTATTAATTGTGTTAATTTTATAGTTCAATTTAATTTCAGAACTAAATCAATCTTATCTTTAATTATAACAATTTAAACTTATAAGCATAAAATTTATTTTAATTTGAATGAAGAGAGAGATGAAATTAAGTAAACTCTGAAGCATTACAGTAAAGATTATTAGCTTTAAAGCTCAAACATCCAAGTTTAATTAGCTTAATTTCTTTTTCTTTTAAAAAAGGTAGTACAGTAGATTGCTAAGCTTAACCTTAGTAAACAATCTTTAAGAGTCCATTTGGTTGGAAGAGTGGAAAGGTGAGAATATAGAAGAGATTTTAGTTTTTTTCATTTGTATTTGGTTGGGGGAAGTGAAAAGGTTGAGGGATGAAAAACAAATTTATTTGGTTGAGAAAAAAAATGAGAAAATAAAAAAATTGAGTTTGTATAAATTTACCATTATATTCCTATTAGATTAAAAAAAAAATGTAACACATTATATTTTTATTAAAAAAATAGTGTATGATCAAACGAACACTTTATTATTATTATTATTTAAAAACATTGCACAAATTAAATTCAAGAATGCAAAACATTTTTTTTTCCTTAAAAAGCCAAAACTGGTGAGAAAAGAAACAGATGAGCACTAAACAAAAAAGCAAAAAAAAAAAAAACGTGAGATTCAGACAACATTGAAAAAGACAAAAAAGAAAAAGAAAAAAAGAATGAGACAACATTTAAAAAGAAAAAAAAAAAGTTACCACCCCGTACCCTTGGTGCAATGGTCACCCCACAAGTATAAGTGATTGTGGGGTGTGGGGATAAGGATCGGAGTTCAAGTCTCCAAGATAGAGTTTTGTACACATATACATTTAGATTAGGCTAAAGTAGAATTTCTATCTTATATAAAGAAAATAAAATTAAAAAGAAAAAAAATCCAAAAATGAAAGAAAAGATAAAACCAACTGTTGAAATTTGGTAGATCTGGGAATAAAACACGAGCCTTACCAATTTTCCTTTCTAAAAATCCCTTCACCAAACACTCTAAAAATTCATTCTCTCCACTTTTCTCTCCTCCATTTCCACCCACTAAAATCTCTCTAACTAATCAGACCCTAATTGAATTTTTAAATCACTGTGACCTTTTTAATTAGGAAAATTTGCTATGCAATGAGTGCATGTATATATAGCATCCCTCCTCTCACACAACGGGATAGACCCCACACAAATACATGCACCCAATGCATGTAATAAATCTCAAAAAATCATAATGTTTATGAGTAATGCTAGGACCTTATCTCCAGAAATTAATCCCAGAAAATATTTTTATGAAATATGGAAATGGCAGTAATTTCAAATCATTAATCATGATCGATTAATCCGACTTAATGATATGATAGAATCCTCTATATGAGTGGATGACGAGATACAATACATCATCGATCGTTCGGAGCAAAAGTAAAATTTCATTTTTGCTCCCACATCCATCGTTAAGATATTGCACCTCATGCACTAACTTATTATTGCACAGGATCTTGATCTGTGAGGAGAATCTAAGGGCGAAAATATAAACATACAGTAAATATACTCACCAACTGCGAGGTAAATTGCTAGTGACGATTGACCAGTTGCTGGACTAGATAGTGAAATAGCTGGTAATTGATTAGGGACACATACCCTTTCGGGTTCGTCCATATGGTATCCATTTTTGCATAAACAATCATAACTCCCGGGTTTTATTAACACATCTTTGTTTGGTCGTGCAATTATTGTGCTCTGTACATTCGTCAATATCTGTATATGTAAAGTTCATTTTAGAGTAAATAAGAAGAATTAATCCAAAAAATTAAAAAAGAAATAGAAAAAAATATAACTAAAAGCATTGACTGAAACGAAAACGAACCTATTGCCTCGCAATAGTAATATTAGAGACTAAAATTGGTACAAAACTTATACATAAACCCTCTATTATTATTATTATTATTATTATTATTATGCATAAATCACAATCTATCAGTTTAAACTTTAAACAATTGTTTTAAAAAAATTGTAACAATTTTTCTGTCACCAAAATAAGGCATCATAATATAGTAGAAATTCGTCAAAATATGTTTTATATTTTATGAAAAAATTTGTTGTAAATTAGTAGTAACAAAATTGAATACCTTGGCAACCATATTGTAAATTAGTAGTAACAAAATTGAATATCTTGGCAACCATATTTGAGGTATGGGTTCCCAAGGTAACCCTTATTGCACTCGCAACGGTACCCAGACCCGTAGCTGGAATTAACACATATGCTATTCTATAAATTTCTAGAACTTTCTCTCTCTCTTTCTCTCTCTCTCTCTCTCTCTCTCTCTAAATAGAACTCTGATTTTATTGATTGATGAAAAAATGAATCCAATGAATGAAAGAATTCATAACTACTCCTATATATGCACGATCTAAGCAAGCTAAAGGAAAATAACTAACTCCCAGTTTTGGAGGGAAAAACTGTTACAAGAAAATCCTATCTATTTGATCACGTGCTCATTAACTAGAGAATCAGTAACTACCTCTTAGCTCTCCTATTCACGTGGCATAGCTTCTTCAAATGAGTGGATGAATTATTCATGGTAAGGGACTGCTTCAATCAGGTCCATCAACTCTTTGCTAGCCCACTTTGTCTCTGCTCTAATGGCTTGCTCACTGCTTCTTCCTTCAATTGTATTTCTATGCTTGCTTTGGTCCTGAGTACACTCCTTATTTTCAACACTCCCCCTTAAGGGCAAAGCTCTTGCTTCTTGATTCTATGCTAAGTACTCAAGATATATAATACTTTGAGCAAAAATGTTAATGATCCCTAACCTTTTAAGCAGTTTTAGAAAATTATCCACTCCAAGAACTTTAGTAAAGATATCTGCTAATTGATTTCTAGATGACACATGAAAGGTTTTGATTGTTCCATCCAGATCTCTATTCCTTACTATATGACAATCTGCTTCAATATGCTTGGATCTTTCATGGAAGGTTGGATTAGCAGATATATGTAGAGCAGCTTGGTTATCACAGTACATTAAAACTGGCTTGTCATGTGAGATATGTCAATCCTTCAGCAAGTACAACAACCAGGTCACCTCACATGTGGTTGTGGCCATAGACCTGTACTTTGCTTCTGTAGAAGATCTTGACACCAAATTTTGCTTCTTTGATCTCCAAGAAACCAAAGCATTTCCTAGAAAAATACAATACCCAATGAGTGATTTCCTAGTATCAGGTAGTCTGCCCAATCTGCATTACAAAAGGTCTTAAGCTACAAATCTGAGTTCACAAGAAAAAACACCCCCTGTCCTGGTGTACCTTTGATGTATTGCAAAATCCTAGTAGTTGTCTTCATGTGTGGCACTCTAGGTTGTGATGAAAACTAGCTGAGTCTATGAACAGCATAGGTGATATCTGATCTGCTAAGAGTAAGGTACATCAACTTCCTTATCAACCTTCTATATTGACCTAAATCCTTAAGCAATTTTCCATCACCCTTTGATAGTTTCAATTGTTGTTCCATAGGAGTTTTAGCAGGTTTGTAGCCAGTCATCCCTGCTTCTTTGAGCACCTCAAGGGCATACTTCCCCTTATTTAAGCTAATTTCCTTGTCACTTCTTGTAATTTCTAAACCTAGAAAGTATTTGAGGGAACCAAGATCCTTGATTCCAAATTTCCGGTCTAAAATAGACTTCACTGATGCAACACAACTTGGATCATTCCCTGTAATTATCATGTCATCTACATACACTAACAAGGCAGTATATAAGGCTCCATTAGAGTGAACAAATAAGGAATGATCAGCTTGTGATTGTGTGAATCCAAGCTGCAAAATGGTAGCAGACAATTTAGCATTCCACTACTTAGATGCCTGCTTTAAACCATAAAGTAATTTAACAAGCTTGTAAACCAAAGGTATAGAAGAAGTTGAAGGCTCCCCCTTACTATGAAAACTAGGTGGCAAGCTCATGTAAACCTCTTCTTTAACGTCTCCATGAAGAAAAGCATTGTTTATATCAATGTAAAGGCCAGCCCTTGGCAGAGGCAAGAGCAATCAAAACTCTAACAGAAACAATCTTTGCAATGGGAGAGAAGGTTTCCGAAAAATCAAGCCCGTCTCTTTGTGTGTAACCCTTTGCTACCAACCTTGCCTTATACCTTTCTATAGTACCATCAGGGTTTAGTTTCACCTTGTACACCCATTTACAACCAATGGGTTTCTTACCAGCAGGGAGAGGAGTAAGGATCCAAGTGCCAGTCTTTTCTAGGGCCTAAATCTCCTTATCCATGGTTTCTCTCTAAATAGGATCCTTGCTTGAAAGAAGTTTTTAGGTTCTTGATGACAAGCACTAACAGCCATAATATAAGACTAATATTGAGGATTTAGATGAGAATATGTCAAGGAGTCTGCAATATCATAAGGTGAACCTGGAGTATGAGATGCAGCAGCTGAATTGCAAGCATAGTCTTGCAAATAAGCAAGTGCTTTGTGAGCCTTGGTAGATTTTTTGGTGTGTGGTAATGTAGTAATAGGTAAAGGAGGGAGAAGGTGGAGCAGTGGTAGGAGGAGTTGAGATGTGGTTGGAGACATGGTAGTATCAGGGATAAGATTGAACTCCGTGGACATAGAATCGAGTCTGTCAGCATTTAATGAGGGTGAAGGTAATGCAGGAGAATTTGATGATGAATCATGAGGACCGTGAGAATGAATAAGAACTTCTAGAATGCTTATAGGAGTAACAAATATGTCTACCATACTGTCATTAGGTGAGTTAACATCAACCTCAGAAATGAAAGTGAATGGATCAATAAAATCAGATTTATTACTGATAAAAGGAAAAATGTTTTCATGAAACATAACATCTTTTGAAATAAAAACAGTATTGGTGAACAAATCAAGGACTTTGTAACCTTTAACTCCAAAAGGGTATCCTTGAAAGACATATTTCTTTGCGCAAATTTAGACCTATTATGAGAACGAGTTGAGGCATAGCAGAGGCATCCAAACACTTTTAAGTGAGTGTAAGTTGGAAGGTGACCAAAAAGAACTTCAAAAGGAGTTTTATGACTTAAAGTTGAAGTTGGAATTCTGTTGATCAAACATACAGTAGTGAGAATGTAATATCCCCCAAGATGCAAGGGCAGATTGGACTGAAACTTGAGAGCTTTTGCAACATTCAAGATGTGTTGATGCTTTCTTTCCAAAACAGCATTTTGTTGTGGAGTTTCAACACAATTGAGTTGATGCAAGATGCCCCTTTGAGCAAAGAAACTTTTCATAATAAACTCAGTACCATTATCTGTTCTAATGTATTTCACCTTTCTTGCAAATTGTGTGTTTCAACCATTGTATAAAATTGTTCTAAGATAAATTGTGTTTGTGACTTGTGTTTCAGCAGATAAACCCAAGTACACCTTGAACAATCATCTACAATAATTTAAAAAAAAAAAAAAAAAAACTTGCAACCATCAATGGTGGAAACAGAAAAAGGTCCCCACAAATCACAATGAATTAAATCAAAACATTCATTTGAAATATGTGAACTTGTATTGAAAGGAAACCTTTTCTATTTGGCTAAAGGACAGATTTCATAATGGAATTTTTCATTAGAATTGATAAGAGGTACATTGTTGTTATTCATCAAAGCTAATTTAGCATTTGCTAAGTGCCCTAATCTAGCATGCCATATATGTGGCTGAACATTATTAACAGAAACGAAAATAGCTGCAGAAAAACAATTTGAGGTTGAAGTTGAGTCTCCCTTTTGCAACAGGTAAAGACCATTGATCTCCTTAACCAGACCAATGGTGCTCTAGAGAGCAAGGTCCTGGATAAAGCATAGATTCCCAAAAAATATGAGACAACAAAGGATAAATTTTGCTAATTAACTGACAGAGACAAGATTGAAACTAAATGAAGGAACACATAGAACATTATGGAGAACAAGGCTTTCTAAAATTTTAACAATTCCAATATGTGTAACTAAAGTAGTTTCACCATTTGGAAGATTGGCATGTGTGTTTAGAGTGGCAGTGATAGAGGTGAAACAAGATACAAAATGTATCATATGGTCTGTTGCTCATGTATCTATGACCCAACCAAATTCCCTAAAAGCTTCTCTATTGATGGTTTTTGCGAAAAAAATAGGGCGTTTTAAAGTTGGAATGAAAGGTATTTTGTAATGAATACTTGACATGAGAGTGGAGCAAGATGAGAGATTGGTTTGTGGTTGTGAGGAAATCACATCAAGAACATCACCAAGAACTCCTTCCACACCAGCCAAACTGGAAGTCCTTACAGTAGCTGTATGATGTGCATCACTAGCTCCAGTTCCAGTGGTAAGATAAGCCAACAACTGCTCACATTGTGCCTTAGAGATAGGACACTGATTGCTTGCAATTGAGGGATTCTCAGCTCCATTGCTTAGATTAGAGGAAACCTGATTTGCATTGGCATTGCTTCTTCCTTTTGGCTTATAGCCAGGTGGATAGCTATGTAACTTGTAGCACTTCTCAATGATATGCCTAGGCATGTTGTAGTGAGTGCAAAATGGCCTGTCTTTCTTGCCACTCCCTTTGTTCCAAATAGAATTTCCAGATCTGCTCTTTGAATTAGCATACATTGCTACTACATCAGGCTAAGTTGAACAAGATCCTCCATGACCAATGCTTTTGTGTGATTATTCTTGAAGAACTAGAGAATAAACTTTGCTCATTGATGGAAATGGATCAAACATGAGAATTTGGCTACAAAGAGTCTCAAAATTCTCATTCAATCACATTAGAAACCTTATAACATAAGCTTTGTCATGTGAGACACTCAAAATCTTCATAGCCACAAGAACACTCTGGAAAAAGTTCAAAATTATGCAATTGATCCCATAAGCATTTGAATTTGGTGAAATATTTTGTCACAATCATATGATTTTGACAGATGTGTGAAATCTCCCTCTGCAAGTTGTAGATCTTTGGTCCATTCCCTTGAGAAAACAAGTTCTTCAATTCGATCCACATTTCCCTTGCTGTTTCATAGTACATGATGCTACTAGAAACATCTATGTGCATTGAGTTGATTAACCAAGAAAGAACCATGGTGTTACAGCTCTGCCAATCTTCATACAAAGGTGATTCAAGATCTGGCATTGGAATCTTTTCATTCACAAAGCCAATCTTCTTCTTTGCAGTGAGGGCAAGAACATTGCTCTAGACCAAGAATGGTAATTCTTCATCCCAAGTAGAGGTTGAGTAACTAGAATGTTGCCTGGATTTTCATTAGAACTAAGAAAGTAAGGATTAGGAGTATTGGATTCATTGCTAGAATTGGTGCCTGACTGTGTAGGTTGAGTATTTAGAGGATCAGAGGGATTGTTAGTCTTAGTGGACGCCATTTTTGTGCTTCTCTGAGCTCTAATACCATGTAAATTTCTAGAACTCTCTCTCTCTAAATAGAACTCTGATTTTATTGATTGATGAAAAAATGAATCCAATGAAAGAATACATAACTACTCCTATGTATACACGATCTAAGCAAGCTAAAGGAAAATAACTAACTCCCTGTTTTGGAGAGAAAAACTAATATAAGAAAATCCTATCTATTTGACCACGTGGCATAGCTTCTTCAAATGAGTGGATGAATTGTTCATGGTAAGGGACTGCTTCAATCAGGTCCATCAACTCTTTGCTAGCCCACTCTGTCTCTGCTTTGATGGCTTGATCACTGCTTCTTCCTTCAATTGTATTTCTATGCTTGCTCTGGTACTGAGTACACTCCTTATTTTCAACATATTCTCTCTGCATATGTAATTCGATTTGTTCCGAGCAAGATCGCACTTCTCACTACCAATTGTCCAATCAAGAACCATTGGAAGGGTTTTATTATTTCGCAGAGTGGTAAGATAATCTGAGGAGAATTTGAACTTGTCTTCTCTGATAATAAAGGCATAGCTGCATGGATTGAAATCAAAGACAAAACTGTGTTTCTTAAAGCTATATGCTTCCAAAGAAATATTTTTCAATCCTCCAGGAATCTGTATCTGGCAACACCCAATTCCAGAGCATTTCCCATTGACTACATTGCTTATGTTTTGACATCTGGATAGTCAGCCGATGGAGAAGGGTTGATCGTTCAGAAACCCATTAAGGTATGCATAAGTGTCACAGCCAACGGCCACGAACGTGTTTTTGAGTGTCAGAAATTGTGAAATTTGGGTTATAGAGCCTTCGCTGCCACTCCCACTTGTAACTCAAATGCGTGCCCAGCTCGTTGTAACAGTCAATGGCATTATACATCAAGATGTCAATCTGGCCTTGGATGGAAATGTTTGTAACAATGACATTTCCGGTTAGTGGTAGAGGTTCTCTGTTCGAATTGAGTGTACAATTGATGTAAAAAATTGTAATTCCTTTCAGCTAACAACCTTCAGTTAAGCTAAATGGATAAGGAATTTGTAAATCTCCACATTTGTCGGGGCAGTCAGGCAGGGCTGATGGAAATGCTGTTGCTGTTGCTGCGACTGCCATGTCTGATAATATCACACCAGCCCAAGTGAGTTGCACAAGCATCCTATGGAAACCCATAGCACCACTATTTCTGAGAAGAGTGTTTAGTGTAGTGTGTGGAGAACTTCATAGATGCTGGACTTTTTAAAAGCAGACAGAAAGACTCAACAATGCGCATTAGTCTTTGTGTTTACAGCTATCAGTGCATTTGTTGCATGAGGTAGACTTTGATAAGGTCCTAATAACGACGAATAACTTGTACTATTGACTGATTAATAATCGTATAATACAGTAAAGTCCTTGTTTTATAAGAACAATACAGTTTGAGCCAATGATAAACTATTGTTTTACCTGTTACCTCTGTCATCTAAGAAAGCCTCAAATTGAGTCATCATTACTCGATGGTGACGCTTGCTACTAATAGAATACGCCACACTATTTTTACAACCTAGACGCTCTACAATATACATAGAAAACAATATTTATAGAGTGAGAATTCGCATATCATGATTATCATCTAACTCTCTCGATGGGATGGGAGCTAGTTATTTTAGGCGGTCACGTCACCCTCGTTAAGCTGTGCATTAATTGTTATTGGTTCAAATTTAAACCTAACACTAAAATTGCTTTTTTGCCCCAGCAATAACAACCCGTAACAACCTGCCACTTAGGATTTGTTGTAAAAATGTTGTGAAAATGTTGTGAATATATCATTTCTCTATTATTAATTACCTCATCTTGCCACGAGTGAGTAAACCAATTTATCCTAATTTCCAAGATTGCCCACTTGCATGTGGTGGGCTTGACTCAGCCATACTTCTCTTCTATTACCTTAACTGTGTTCATGCTCTCACATAGGTTGTGCAATCGTCAAGCACACCCATACAAAAACGTACGTACTTCACCAAACCCGGATCCCTTGATGTTACATCAATGTATAATATTACATATTTGTATTCTTAGATTCATGTAATCACATTACCTTAATGCAGTGATGGCGTAAGGATTTTAGTTCATGGGGGCAAAACTAAAAGACAATATAAAATAAATAGCCTAAAAAAAATCAATTGATATTAATAATAAATAAATAAACAATTGTAAACATCTATAACTATTATAACATTCTATTGTGTCCCTAACATTACTTATTTTTATTATATTATATTGAGTATAATATTAATATGGGTCCATTGATTGAGTTGTTGTGGCTGGTTTGAAAGGAAAATAAAATTGGGATTGGGATTGGGGGGAAAATAATAAGGGTGCCAGGAATAGTGTGGTGTGGTGAAATCATGTGTGGCAGTGGTTTTCAAGAAGTGAGAGCTCGTGCCTTTTTCTTAGGTGCTAGGCTTATTGATTAAAGTAAGATAGGTTTTTGTCTTTTTTCTTATGTCAATGGTTCAGTTTGGTTATTGTGGGAATGCCCCTTTGTTTTTTCTTTTCTCATGTCAGGAGGAGCAAGACCTTAAGGAGTTAAAGTTGCTATTCATTTAAAAGACATTTTATGAGGAGCCGAGGAGGGCATGCACTTGCCCCCTCCCCCCCCCCCCCCCCCTTCTTGCTCTGCTCTTACTTTAATGTGACATTATGGTGTTTGGTTAATTAAATTACATTCTAATCATAATTCATGAATATAAAATTCATATAATTGATTCAATAAACATTCTTAAAAATTATTAAAATAACAAATTGATTGAAAATAGCCTCAACACCAAAAAATGCCAAAATTACTCGAGCCAAAAAATACCCTTGAAAGACCCAAAATGCCCAAATTACCCCTAAAAAAAACACACACACACACACACACAAAATCTAAGAAAAGACTAAACTACCCATGTAACCTCTAAAATTACCAAAAATACCCTAAATCTAATGAAAATGACCAAAATAGTCCTGAAATCTAAAATGACCAAAATATCCCCGAAAGCACTAAAATGGCCAAAATACCCCTAAACTCTCTAAAATGACCAAAATAACCCCGAGACTTCTAAAATGACCAAAATATCTCAAAATCTCTAAAATGACCAATATACCCTTGAAACCACTAAAATGAGCAAAAAAAAAAAAACTCTAAAATCTCGAAAATGACAAAAATACCTCAAAACATCTAAAACGTTAAAATACACCCCTAAATCATTAAAATGACCAAAATGCCCTCAAAACCTCTAAAATGAAAAAAAAAAAAAAAAAAAAAAACCTTAAAACCTATAAAATGACCTAAAATACCCCCAAAATCTCAAAAATGACCAAAATACCCCTATAACCTCAAAATGGCAAAAAATTCCCACGAGACTTCTAGAGTGTCCAAAATTTCCAAAAACCTCAAAAATGACCAAAAATACCTTTAAACCTCTAAAATGACCAAAATATACTCAAACCTTTAAAATGACCAAAATTTCCTTGAAATATCTAAAATGAAAAAAAAAAATTTAAATGGCCAAAAAAATTCCTAAAACCTAAAAAATGACCAAAATAACCCTTAAAACCACTAAATGACATAAAAGAACCAACTTTTTGTTATTTCAAAGGTTTCGAGTATTTTAGGTCTGTTTAAAATTTTTAAGGTAGTCTAAGTCCTTCAAATGGTTTTGGAGTATTTTGGTTATTTTAGACGTTTCAAGTTTTTTTGCTCATTCTAGAGGATTTAAGAGCATTTTCGTCATTTTTGTGATTTTGGGGATATTTTTTGATGGTTTTTAGACCCCTTAAAACATAATTGGATTAACCTAGTTAATTAGCCAAGTTGTTACTTAGTCCAAATTCCAAGTCTAGGTTATCACAATCAAATAATCATATCATGCAAAGCAGCGGAAAGATAAATAACACAATGATATGATCACCCAGGAAACCAAACCGGTAAAAACCTGGGGAGGATTTAACCTAGCTATCCTCAAGGTAAAAAGCAAATCCACTAGAAAGAATCGAAGTTCATACAATAAGACTTACAAGCCCCCACGCTCAACTTCTTATTGCTACCCACCAGTAGAACTTACTGACACGACCACATGCAAGCTTTGAGATCACGGACTCCTTCTTTCTTTGGCCTTTGCAAAACACAAACACCCACGTTTATGACTTTGAGATCCCACTCAAAGGTTTAGCAACACAAACTCTCCTGTTTGTGACTCCAAGACCACCCTTGAAGGTTTAGATCATCAGCACCTTTGATGACTAGAGAAGGCAACAACTTCTACAACACCGGATCTTGAGATTCTTCAAGAAATAACACCAGTAGAAGACATAAGAGAGCTTTTGGGTACAAAACCCTAGATCTACAAAAGAGGCACAAGATGCACTCTAATCTCTCTAAATAACTCTCAAAACCCCACCTAGGGTTAGCTTATAATGTCCTTTAAATACTGGAAAAAACAGCTCGCAATTTGGGCTTCAAACGAATAAGTTATGGCCTTTTTACGTTTGCTGATTTTGCTGATATGCGATTTTCGATCAATCGAAAATCAGTAGCATCAATCGAGTATCAATCGAACCAACCAGCTTGTAACTCATTTGTTTTTATCTCAAACTTGAGTTTTTTGTCTTGGGCTTCAATGTAGACCATTCTAAACTAATGAGACTTAGTTTTTGTCATGTTTTGTCATGGTTTGCCAACATTACAAACTCAAAACCTAACATTTTTCAAATCATTTTAGAGGTTTTGGGATATTTTGGTCATTTTAGAGGTTTTGGAATATTTTTGGTCATTTTACAGGTTTTGAGGTATTTTTGGTCATTTTACTGGTTTTGGGGTTATGTTGGTCATTCAAGAGGTTTCAATGTATTTTTGGTTGTTTTGAAGTTTTAGGGGGTATTTTGGTCATTTTAATGGTTTCAATGGTATTTCGGTCATTCTAGTGATTTTGTGGGTATTTTGGTGATTATAGTGGTTTTAGGATAGTGTCATAATTTTAGAGGTTTCAGAGTTATTTTGGTCATTTTAGAAGTTTCGAAGGTATTTTGGTCATTCTAGTGGTTCAAGGGTATTTTTCACCATTTTAGAGGTTTTGAGATGTTTTGGTCATTCCAGTGGTTTCGAGAGTATTTTAGTCATTTTAGAAGTTTCGAGATTATTTTAGTAATTTTTAGGTTTTCTAGTATTTTCGTCATTTTAGAAGTTTCAGCGGTATTTTTGTCATTTTAGAAATTTCAAGGATATTTTAGTCGTTTTGAGGTTTAGGGGTATTTTGGTTATTTTTTAAGGTTTCAAGAGTATTTTGGTAATTTTAGAGGTTTTAAGGGTATATTTGTCATTTTAAAAGTTTTGGAGGTATTATGGTGGATATTTTGGACATTCGTGGTGCATTTTAGTCATTTTGGCAATTTTAAGGGTATTTTGGTAATTTTAGAGGTTTTTGGGTATTTAGAGGTTTTTTAATATTTTAGTGATTCTCATGAGTAAAATGAAATTTTTTTTAGTATAGGCAATTTTGTCAATTCAATAAATTACTACATCCCCACCAATATGTAATATAAGATAACCTCCATTTAATTAAGAAGGGAATGTGATATATTTTGTGGTCTTAAATTATGGTAATGTTAGAAAAAATCAAATAAATCAAATGAATCAAACACCTTAATGTCACATTAAGGTAATGTGCATCACATCAAAAGAACAACACGGCAAACCAAATGCCCCCTATAGGTGTCTTGCCATACCCATGCTCATCTGATCATATTAAATTAAGCTTCTCTAATCCCTTTTGATTCTAATATCCCAAAGCTATGTCTAACTAGTATAGACATTATGTACTCATAGTTATATTATGATACCCCGAATTGTAAGGATTTGAATTAGATTGTTTGAATGTGTGTTAAGTGGGCGTAGGTTGAGACTCACATTGAGTATTTACTAAGTAAATCTTGGAATTATAAGTTACTATGAAATGTCCTAATTACAATTTGACTAGTTTTTTTTGTGGTGTAAGACTATAAGTGGATATGTGAATTACACTTTTCTCTCTATTGGTCATTACAAATGGTATCAAAGTAAACTTGTTTCACAACATGGGATTGAATGGCCAAAGACATAAGAGAGGCCTTGGCCAAGAAAAATAAAACGAACTCAAGAAATTTTAAGAAAAATCACTCTAGAATCACTTTTCTAGAGATTGTTATTCGTATGTCTAGTCATATTTGCTTGCTTTTTTAAGGAGAATTCCCATGGGTTTTTATAGGGAAAAATTGGAGTGCAAAACCATCTCCTACTGATGCGGTATCAACTTTGTATCCAATTTCCGAGAGAAATTTTCCACAAACTCATTGGATACCCTACACATACAGTCGAGGCAAATTACGTAGGTACCAATCCTTGCATGCACAAAGTTAAGGTTTTAAAAATTTAGCACACCCAATACTAATGCTCTTAGCTACTATCACCTAACAATATAGGACAACACCATTGATATTTGATTAATAATGCTAGTATCATACATTTGCACACTTTTTCACGACTATCTTACGCAATAGACTATGAATGATGGAAAAAAATTGTGAGTCCATGTGATAGTGATAGTTGATGATGCCAAAAATCGTCAGTTGAGTTACTCGTCCAAATCTAGAACATTAGGCAATCTTGTAGGATTTGTAAGATAAGGAAAGTTGATTGAAGAGACTACCGGGTTGTGCCTAGTGGGGGAACCTCCGATACTTAAGTCATAATCGGCCCATATCTTTCATATATAGATAGTAGTTTTGTACTAGTTTTTGATGTACCTTAGCAAGTGAGGTAAATTATCATTTTTATAGGTGATTTAGGTAGCTGTTGAACATAATTTGGGGTGATTATTAAGTGTAACGTTATTTATCTTGATAAGAGTTTAAGACCTTTGATGGTCCTTATTAAATGTGTTTGAGCAATTACTCATCTTTCTTTGATGGCCTACTAAAAATGCAATAATCTTTATGATTTTTACGATTTTTATCATTTTTATGGACTCATCAATAGTCAATAACAATGCTAAATAAGATATTAAGTTGGGAATCATGGTTCATGAAGCCCAATAACATATGGTTCCTTACCCCAAACAAAATATAGGTTTTTCAACTGTGCAATGATATGGATCATTTGCCCCAAGTATAACATGGGTCCTCTAGCCTGAATAAGAATTGGATTGTTTAGCATGAATAGGATATGGGTCTTTTCAAATGGTAAGGTTCGGCTATTGTGGGTCGTGTAACCCTATTTAGAGATTTGTGATTATTTATTGGGCCAAATAACCAGTAATATGATGTTGAAGATGCGTGGGCTGCTACCAGGTGTAGTTAATGGTCTTCAGCTACAGCATCATATACGTTAAAGTGCTTTGAACTTGTTATTCTGTTCAATAACCAAATCGAGAAATTGAGAAAGTGCTTTTCAATATGGAAAATGATAAAAGAGTATATACTAATAAAAGTGCTTTGTATTTTCATACTTAAACCTTCAAAAAAAAAAGTACAAAACTTACTTAGGTAAATTAATGGCTAACATTTACTATTATTTTCTACCATCATGGTCATCAGTAGTTGTGTCTCCAAATTGATATACATTGTGGATTATTTTGAAAAATAAGGAGTATTAGACTAAATAACTTTACCCTTGGTTAAATATTTTAAAATTAGGTTAAGAGCATTGTAACTCAATTGATTGGTAATTTTACATGTTTTTATAATATCTAGAATTTAAATCTCTCTCCTTCTCCGTTGTTTCTATCAAACTATTAAAAATTAAAAAATATTTCAACGTTACCAAGTTCTTATTCGGTTATAACTTGTAAGGGGTACGTACAGGCATTTTAATCCTATGTTTGGGTAGGGAAGAGGAGGGAGATTATTCAAAAATAGCATAAAGGTAGGGTGCTAGGCACTAACAAACAGTGTAATTTGCTTCCGTCTTTATCTTTGAATTTTCAAATCGTTGATGACATCCTTTTATAATCATTTTAAGTGAGTCATGTTTCTATTGTTGGTTTTGGCCTACCAAGTTTGTCACCAAACTCTATCCCTAAATCATTAGCAATAAGCAAGCCAAAAGTACTCTCTTCTTTTGTTTATTATTTCTTTAAACTAAAGCGCATTTTTGCCAATTACATTATAAAGTTTTTCATTTTGGTTCTTTACATTTCAATTTGTTTTTGGCCATTCATGTTTTGATTTAATCTATTTTTGTATAGGTCATGCCATCCATTTTTGTTAGTAGTCTGATCATCAAATACCAAATAAATAGTTTCCATTAATTAATCGACGCCATCCATATAATACCAAGTTTCTCCTAATTACTTACAAAAATGGATGGTATGGCCAATATGAAAATAGAATCAAACATGAAGAGTCATAATGAAATTTCTCAAGCTTAGATGGCCAAACAGAAACAACCCAAAATTTGAAGAGCCAAAAGTATATTTTAGTCACTTTTTCCTCTCTCTCTCTCTCTTATTTTTTTGGGGAGGGGGGCGTTCACAAAATATGATGTTATGCCAATAATAACATGAGTTTAGTGACCAAAAACTCAAGTTCCTTCCCATCCAAGAAAAAAAAAAGGGTTCGATAAACTAATGCTCTTAGAGCATTTGTTAATAGGCTATTTTAAAAAAGTTTTAATACCACTTTTTTGAGAAATATAAAAACTGTCAAAAAATTAGTTTTTTTTTTTTTTTTTATAAAAAGTTTTTAAAAATATTTTCTAAACCAATGCCTTTAGGGCATTTGTTAAATATTCACCCAAAAAAAAAAAAAAAAATTAAGTTCCAAAACAGACATATACTTACATTACAACACTTGAAAAGATCAAAAGGATTTCTATTTTTAAAAAGGGAATCAATTTATGAATGAAATTGTTGTTCCTGGAGTCACATTATTTGCAACTTTTTGTTCTCTGTGACGCATAATGGTTAACATGCCAATGCCATGCATTTGAATGTATCGTAACATGAATTGATCATGTAATACAAAATGCATAACACTCAACACCCATGTTCTCTTTGCGTATTCGCAATGCGGAATGTGCCATCAATAGACTCGACTCAATAAATTCACATGTTATTTATTTTTTTGAACATTGAAAAAAAATTACATGTGAATATCTTGTCATTTGTCGATGAACAAATTCAATTTATTTCTAAAGAAATTTAAGATCTACTATTGTTATTATATATATAAAGTGCTTGGAATTTTAGAGAGAAAATGTTTGAGCTGTGGAATTGGCTGTATATTGTAATTATCTCTTAAAAAAAAGTTTAATGTTGTTAATATTCATTTTGAATTTTTACCAACTCTTAAAAAGAACTTAGTAAGAATATTGTTTGCTAGAGTAAGTAAATTACTAGATTACTCAATTCTAGTATGTAAATAGTTTTTTTAATTTTTGTTTCTTAACTTAAAATTTTTTTTATCGCAATACAAGTATTTTTGTTAATACTTATTGAGTTTGAAGTAGTTTCTCTTTTTTTTTTTGGAGAGAGTTTGAAGTAGTTTCAAATGGGTGGAATACTGGAATCATGAATATTCCTTTAAATGGCTTGAAATAGTCTTAAATGAGACACTTGGCACATAAAGTTAAAGTGGAATTTTGAAATCTAATTAGGACACTTAACAAAAAGTTATAATGAATTAATCAGTCCTTTATTAAACTTCCATTTCAAATATATTAACTATTTATAGCCCTTTGCATATGTAAAGATAAACTTAAAAATTACCACAATTAGATACATATGAATTGTTCTTACTTATAAATTTTAGTTAGTTCAACTGGTAAAGTCTCTTGTCGTCGAATAAAAAATCTAGGGTTTTAACTTTACCTACACCAAAAATCAATTAAGTGTCTTCACCTAATGACCATTGATTGAAATTCTATGGTTTGTAAAAAAAAAAAAAAAAAAAAAAAAAAGAACTCTCATACTTAAATTAATAATATTGATGTTCTTTTTTGATCAGTTGCCATTTGCCAACTATGCAGGTGTTTTAGAAATAACCACAATTGGATACATTTACAAATTTAGTACTTAAATTTAATACTACTGATATTTCTTTTTGAATTTTTGTCACTTTCGAAAAAACCATTGCCAAGGATATTATTTAGTAAGCAAAAATTAGATAGTTTCTTGACCTATATTTATATACTTAGTTTTACTTTTTATGCAATTTATTTATTATAACACACTGATTTTTTAAAATGTTTATTCTATTTTTCAAAGAAGTTATAAAATTCATTCATTATGAAACGTTAATGAATTTTTTTTCAGAATGTGATACTTTATTTATTTATTTATAATTTATTAAGGTTTATACTTGTATTAATGAAATGAAAGTGGATTAACTTAGTCTTTACGGAGTTCATACTTCAATATATATTATATAAATACATTGTACCTTTAAAAAATCAAAATGAAATAGTAAAAGTCAGAATCAAGAAAGAAATTTGGACATGGTGGTGTCCCCGACAAAGGGGACGTCAAGTGGGCCAAAACATGGTTGCTGGGCCTAAAATGAAATTAACACCGGCCTAATTTCGAGGTCTAGCTGTGTGTGGGCCCAAAAGAGAACCCAACAAAGGAAAGCTAAACTAAACTCACCTGAGGTTGGGATGTACACTTCGGACATTCGCTGTTTGGTACATCATTTTAAACACATGTTTTCAGTTTTTAAATAACATTATACCCATTTTCACACTTTTTCACCCACACGTATTTCTAAAAAAATTGAAAACTGTTACTTAAACACACGTACCAAATTCATCATTTGTGTTTATGGTTGTAGTTCTACATTTGTCAATGCGTTCGATACATTTAATGCCTTCAAGTTTGGACTGGCATTGCTGGGCCCCAGCCCATTCCTTCAGCCCATGTGCCTCTGATTTTGACTCTTTAGATTTAGATATATCCAATTATTTCATGCAATTTCAACATCCTATCCACTATTTGCTGACATTTTTTCTGGGCCCATCATTGGCTTAATTCAGCTAAAAGAATAGTTTACATACAAAGAAGTTTGAATGATTTGAAGGACATTAATAGTAAACAAAAAGGTTCCCACTTTCTATAATCTTTCAGAGACAAAATAAAAAAGCCTTTAAAAAGGAGAGGAACAGGTTTCAACTAACATGAATTGTTTACATCTATCTTGTGGAAGTGGAACCCAATGGATTTGGACTTGGCAGGAAAAACTAGAAGATATTATATTGTTAACCAAACCATTATTTGAGCATGTCAGATTAGGGAATGACATGGATTTGGACTACCTCTAAAATACTATAATGGAATAGTAAAAATAGTACAACTAAAAATGTTGTCGGGTTTAGGTTCTTGCTTATCAAAGGAACAAGCTATAGTTTTAGTAAAGCACATGGGGTAGGGTAGTTGAGCTATATCAGTAGCTTAACAAAAGGAACAGGTTCCATTATGTCATTGCCGACGGCCTGCCATGTTAGAGTTGCGACAAAGAAATTGTGAAATAATGTGTGGTCCTAGAATCACTTGTAAAAATAGAATGCTTCAGATTGCGTGTATCATGGCTGGAAACTAAAACTGTCTGTGTGTCAAAACTTTGATCATCAAATCTCAATGCAAGATCCCAAGTGACTATAGAAGAACATGAGCCTTTTGTCATTCCTGAACTCTCTGAATACACAAATAAATACCTTTCGCATATGCAATCACCTGGCCCATGGCAAAATGAATCGGGTGGAGGCAATGAACTATTCAAGTCCCTCACCCTCAACCTTCATTTGTTAGCCATTGTCTGCTACAGACTTTGGAAGAGCTCTAAAGTCTAAACAATTGGCCAGCCTCGCTTCAGCAGCAGTACAACTCTCAACTTTCAAATTGTCACTGTTTGCTGCTTTGTATTATTTGTTCATGTTTTTACCGACAAATTTCCTCTTTTTTGATCTCGACAGTCCCTTCTGCTTTTCTTCTCTCTTTCTCTTCCTTTGTTGGTTTTGAAATGACTTACCAACCAAGGAAGGTTGTTCCTTCAATGCAAAGCTCTTTGCGACATGCCCTAAATGAAGTTTCTTCACCATAAATATTCTTTTCAGCTCCCCGCGATGGGCAGTGTATGCACGGACCCAGGAGCAAAAAGCATCCTTGGCCAGTTTCTTCATGCTTGGCTAATAAAGCATAGATGAGAAGGAAAAAAGTTAGATTTAGAATGCAACATAATAATATTAAAGATCAAATATGTAATCATCCTAATATACCACCCAAGTTGCAGGAATACTTATGGATCAATGTGCAAGATTATACCTGGGCCACAACAAATGATTCAAGTGCCTTCTGCAGAGATAGAACCCAAGGATGTAAGTCTAAGGTGAGAAACTTCTTGACATGGCGCTTCTGATCATACAATGGGAAACTATCCAAGACTTTAAGGAGGGGATAATCAGTTAAAGACTCGCCATGTTTCTCCAAGTCTTTTAAATAGTCCATTTCAACTGGTTGCAGAAATAACAATGCCTCTCCTCGTTCGCCCAACCGAGCAGTTCTGCCAACCCTGCATCATGGATCAAAGAGAGGATTAAGCTTCCTATGGACCATTTATACAACACCAACAAGAAATACTGCATTGGCTGGATTACATATTTTAAAAACCCAGCCAGGGGAATCTCATGTACTCAGAAATAAAACTCTATGACAGTGAACGCTAAATGTAACTTCAGATCAGAGAATAGTAATGCAGGAGTCCAATAAGAAGTGGGGAATATCCATTTGCTATATTTTTCAAATATGTTCGGATGATTATTTAGGATGCCGCTGTTCTGAGATGCAGTCAACCAGATGAAATGTTGTAACAAGCTCGCCACAAGCATTAATCTAATGTGAATAACATGAGCATATATAGAGTTAAATTATATCATAATGTTTGCCAACTAATTTCCAAGTCAAAATTCATTGAATGGTCATCTTAGACTGCACACCATGATATAAACATAAGAAGTGTTGGTACCACTAAAAGTCACCCAGAGAGAAAATACAAAAGTTAAAATTTAAAAAAAGAAAAAAAGAAAAAAAAGAAGCAGAAGCCTCTGATATACCTATGCACATATTCCGTAGCCTCCCCTGGAGAATCATATTGTATAATAAATCTAACTTTTGGAATATCCACGCCTCTAGCAATAACATCTGTGCATAAGAGAAGAGCTAATTTTTCTGTTTTAAAAGCCTGAAATGTGGTTCTTCTATCCTCCTGCTTCATATTCCCATGTAATCGAAAAGTTTTACTTCTAATGAACAATGGTCTTAGTTCTTCCTCTGGTTGTGTATTAGGGGAGAGTTTGAATTCACTTAGCAGAGAGTAGTGAAAATCCACTGCATCGCATGTTGAAAAGAATACCACAATCTGTAGAATGAGTATGTGAGTGAACTTAGACAAATCAAACCATAAGAAGAATATATTTACTATCTAATGAAAATAAACTTGTATAAACAATCTGGAAAGCACCAATGCACTTATCATCGAAAAAGTTCCTTTTTTTTTTTTTAAATGTTAGGAATGCATAAGGATATGGCAATTTTTCTAAGAATGCATTTTATGAAAGTTGAAAAAATGTAATTGGCACTCTGAGATTGGCTGGAAACTAGTCTTCTAACATAACATCATTCACAATCGGAAACTCTAGAAATTTGAAAATAAGTCACCAAGATATCCAGACTACATGAATATGGCATTAAATTCTTAGACAGATCAAGAAAAGTCAGCACATTCTACATTTACTTAGCCTTGTATCCTAGTGGCATTGCCTATTCTCCTTTAAGAGTAGAGCCAGGGTTCAAATATCCCTTCCCTCAATGTTGTAACTATTGAATATATATATATATATATATATATATATATATATATATAAATCAAGGCCTTGGTCTAGTGGTTCCCAAGGTTTCAAAACTCCTAGCCAACATCTTGGGGCCACCCCCAAGGAATTCATCCCTGTAATTCCCTGGTGTGTGGGATGGGGGACTATATACACTCAGGGGAATAGTCAAGCTATCCAAGAGCTCTAGACACCCATGTAAGCAAAAAGAAAAGAGTATTCACTTTTTGCTCTGTGGAAACTCCCTATAAGCAAAATAGACCAGACACAAGGATTCTATTTTAATTATGTATTCTATTCTTTCCTTTTCTTTTTTTGTGGGGAGTGTGGGGGGGCAATATTACACTGGAAACTTTTCATAAGTCACAAATTACAGAATTACCAGACACTCCAGATCCTACAGTATTAGAAACATAAGTGAAAGAAGGATATACACAGCTATAGTTTAACATGTTATTAATCCTTTACACCCACCAAATCCAGTTTAAAGCAGTTTAGAGCATTACAAAAGATAAAGCCTCACATGATACAGAAAACAATGAAAGTTTAAAGTTCAACTGTGATCTTACCTTTTGGGAAGGTCCGCTCTCAAAAAGATGCTTTAGAATGGAAAGAAGTACAACTAGCCGTGAGCCACAGGGTACTGCATACAAATTCGATCAGAACCTTTATATACAAAGCTGTAAAGATTCACAAAATCAAGCTTTATATCAGCATATACCTTTCACATATCTCTGAACTAATTGAGATGGAACTCTAAAATCTGCAATTGAAGAGCTCATCAATTTATCAGGCTGTTCTAATTCATCATTCACATCAAATCCCAAAGATTCAAAATCTTCAGATGATAATGCAGGCTGTATCTTCTTGTCATCAAGGCCAATCATAACAGGATTCTCTAAACTAAGTTTGGCAAGATGATTAACTTTTTCATTTAAAGTAGCCGATAATAGCAAATTCTGTCTGTGAGGCTCAGAATTACATGAAACAGCACTCTCTTTGCCAGCAAACTGATTTGGCCTTGAACCCAATTGATCTAGTATTTCCTCTATTTCTTTCCCAAATCCTAATTCCAAAATCCTGTCAAGCACAGGGAGAGTTAATGACAGCATGATAGCGTGAAAAGAATACATCAGGTGGAACAGTATTATATATATTATGGTATAAAAAAACATAGCAACTAGAGATTTTAGACTATACATATCAGCTTCGTCAAAGATTATCCAACGCATATTAGTGTGCAAAAATGATGATGTATTCTTTAAGTGATCCAAGAGGCGCCCAGGAGTAGCAACAAGAATAGATATGCCTGAAATGGACCAGGTGAAAATCCAACATATTATTAAGGGATGTGTTCAAATATATGACAAAAGAAATAATAAAAAAATCAATATCAAAACTAGACATGATTCTGACCTTTGCGGAGCCTGGCTTTCTCCTTTGACCTGTTTTCACCACCCATTATATAACCCGGGACAATCCAATGAAAACGGTGCAATAACTTCTGTAAGATTTCATAAACCTGCATGCATAGCTCTCGCGTTGGTACAAGGACCAACGCTAGTACCAAAAGATAAGCTAAAGCTAAGGAACCAAACGCACCCAAAAAACAAACTACAATGGCAGTGACTGGAATGAATATATTCCTAACCACTAAACATTTTCCAAAAACCAAACTGATAAATGAGAGAAAACCGTTAACCCCCACCCCCCCCCCCAAAAAAAAAAAAAATTTTCTAAATTCATTACAAAGATTTACACTTTGGTATGATATAGTCAGAACTATCAACTAAAAACTCAAAATGGGGGAGCTCAACAATTAAGCATAAATTGCAAGATTAGAGAGTGGTGAGAACAAAGCTGACCCAATAAAGAAAGACAGAGAAATGTACCGAAAGTTCCATCAGAACGCTGAATACGAGGCTGTTTTCCCTGCAAGTGATGAATAATTGGAGCCAAGTACGCAATAGTTTTTCCAGTACCAGTAGCAGCATTCACAAGTCTACAAAGTGCTTAGTTAAAGAAACAATAACACCCCAATTCTCCAAATATTATATGAACCCAAAAAAACAAAACAACGTAAGAAGAGAAGGATACACATGACGACCAGAGAGAATAACTGGAATGGCTTGGGCTTGTACCAACGTGGGAGCTTCGAAGCCCATCCTGTCTGTTTTTACAATATACTAACAATTAACAAGCCGTGTGTTTTGCGATTACTAAGACAACAAAAAAGAGTTTATTTTGCTTTTGGGGTACTTTCTTGCTTGCTTGCTTGGTTCTATGTATGTAATTTATTTGTGTCAGACAAGGTACAAGAAGAGAGAGACACAAACCTCGGAGCTGGTCGCATAAGGAGGAGTGGAGGCCGAGGCTGGAGAAAGAGCATGATGCGAAAATCTCGTTGTTGTTGTTGTTGTTGGTGTTCTTCTTAGTCTCTGCGTCTTTTGTTTTTGTGGGGTTTTCGCTTCTCTTCTTCGTTGTCGCCATGACTACTGAGAATTGAGTTCAATGGTGAGCGTGAGAATGGCATAGGTAGGGTTGGGTTCTATTGTGGGGTTAATTTTCCTGGGCTTCCAAGCCCATTAACACCTTTACTTTTTCTTTTTTTCTTTTTGAAATGTACACCTTTACTTTGTTGAGAAAAAAAAAAGCCCATTTAATTATTAACTTTGAAATTAAGAATTTTTGTTCTAAAAAAATCAGAATTTTTATTTAATTTTTTAAAATATTATTTAAAAATATTTTACGTAGATAGAAGGAGTGATGGTTGTAAGAGTTTTGAGGGAAAATGAATATTTTAGGGATGATACAACAAATTCATTGAGGAAAAAAAAATGAATATATAAATTATTTATATATTCATAAAATGTAAGAGAGCAAGGCATTTTTTTTTTTTTTTTTTTTTGAGAATTTCAACTTATGGCATCTATTCTTGATAATAACTTTTTATTATCAGACCAAAACACCAATTAGTTTTTAACTCTTATTTAATCATAAGATATTTTACCATTTGAGTTAACTAAAAACCACAATATTTGTTTTAATTTATTGTTTATAATGAGTTACTATAAATTTAGGTATATTATACAAATATCCTTTGATAATTTGTTTTTGATGGATTTGTTTCTTTTGGATGTATACATTATTTGAAATGTTTATTCAATGACAAGAGTCTCAAATGAACCAAGTGCTCGTCTTGAAAATACGCTTTTTTCTAAGGTTTTTATTAATAGGGTGTTGTAACACTTGTTTTGAAGACTTCCGAGAGGACCTACTTACGTTAAAAATATAAAAAATTATACATTTAAATTTAATTAAGGTTAAAAATGGCTCTCAAGTCCTTACAAAATTAACTTGAATGTATTCTTAAAAATTCTATGTTATTAACTTTTGATACAAGATAGAATTTTTATTTTAGCCTAATTTAAGTGTATATGTGTGTGAAATTCCCTCCTAGAGACTTGAACTCCGGCCCTTACCTCCCACACCCTACAAGCACTTATACTTGTGGAGTTTAGCCTAATTCTATGTTATTAACTTGAATGTATTCTTAAATTCTATTTCCAATACCAGTTAACATGGTCCTTTTAAAAAATACATTTTTTTTTCAAAGGGTAAAACATATATATATTTTGTTAATATTACTTTTTCGATTTTATTTTTCAGGAAAAAAAAAACTTGAAAAACTTAACTATAATTGGACATTTAGGTGGGAAACACAAAAACCCACTCACCCAGCACTACAAGTTGAGCTTTGCATTTTACATTTTGAATACCCCCACAATTCTAGTTCTCTAGTCTCAAAACATAAAGATACTAAAAATATTCCGGTCGGAAAAAAAACTCATCTCAACTGTCTTTCTCATTTCATTTCCCTCTGCTAGTGCTCGTTTACACACTTTCCACGCTTTGAAGACTTTCATCCAAAAATCCCAAAAGGCAAATCAATCAGGTAAAATCTTTTCCACACTTTCTCTTTTCCTCAAAATTCTATCTAAAAAATTAGTATTTTGAATAGTTAAAGTGAAAGAAGAAATGGGATCTGGAAACGAGGTTGTGGAAATCGATAGCTTGGAGAGAGGTCTGTTGTTGTCAACTCCTACTGGTTCTCAGATTCAGGTGGGTGCCGAAGCCGAAGCTGAAGAGGAAACGGTGTTGTACGCGGCGTCGTTTGAGGAGATGGAAGAGAATTTCGTGAAGTACCAGACGGCTCAGTGGGTTGTGTACTCGTTGCTTTTGATACTGGCTTGGGGAATCGGATTGTTCATGCTTCTTTATGTTCCAGTTCGCAGATACATACTCCGCAAAGATATTCGCTCCAGAAAGCTCTTTCTCACTCCGAATTCCATTGTTTACAAGGTAATTTCACAACCCCATGTCTTGCTTTTTTTTTTTTTCATTGTTGGGATCATTGCAAATTAATTAATGTAAGCAAAAGGAGCTTCTTTGGAGAATTGGGTCATCTAAATTAAGAGTATTTAAGTGAATCATGATTGGTTGAATTGTCATGTAATGGATAAATGGAATTTTTCTCCAAACTGCTTTTGTCATTGGGAGGAGCTTATTTTCATTGGTATTTTGGGCTTGAAAAATAAACTGGGTAAAAGTATAATTGTACCTATAAAATGTAAAAGCTTTAAAAAAATTGTACACAAGCTGAATAAACTGGAAAAAAAGCTCTAGCGAACAAGATTTTATTGGGTATCACTTGTCAAAGTTGTTGTGCTGAGTTCTTTTGATGAACTTTTGAGTAGTTCATCGTTTTTTTTATTGGATGTGCCAACATATTGATCTTGTTTGTCAAATGAAGTTGGTGACTCATGAATTGTTCATTCTTCTCGGGTGGAATTAAGGTAATGGTTTTGATGCTATTTGGACTCAAGAATGAATGATCCCAGTGGATAATACTTTGTTTTCTCTAGCTTAGATTACGAGGCCAGTGCCATTTCCGTTCTTCGGAGTGTTGAATGCCAATGTATTAACCTTTGTTTGTCAAATATAGAGTTAGTGACTCGTGAATTGATCATTCTTCTCAGGTGGAATTAAGATAATAGTTTTGATGCTATTTGGAATCAAGAATGAATGATTCAAGTGGATAATACTTTGTTTTCTCTAGCTTAGGTTACGAAGCCAGTGCCATTTCCATGCTTTGGAGTGTTGAAGAAAGAGAAGCATGTCTTGTTGCCTTCAGTTTCTGACCTTGTAATTGAACAAGGTAAAGTGCTTGCATTGTTCTTTTGCATTATTCCATAACTTATTAATATTCTTTTGCTGACTGTTTCTATCAGTATAGCTCTTTAAGTAGGATTATGTAATGGCTAATTGCTTTGTAGTTGCCCAAAACAAAAACAAGTAATGATCGATGAGGACTGATTTTCCAGCTCAAGGTTGAGTGTACATCGGAATAATTGAAGTACAAGAGCTTTACATTTTGTAGCCTTATAAAGCTTACATTTTGTTGACTTTGACCTAGTAGTTGTTAAAATTGGGTATGATAGAACCTGGATGCTCAAGTAAAAAGTCCACTGTCAATTATGTTTTTAAATTTTAAATTTTAAAATTTTGTTTTGCCTAAAACTCAATCAAAAGTCTGATGCCTAAATTTGAACAAAAATGTATAATTGCAACCACATACAATATGTGGATACATATTTCAATTTTCAATTGTATGGTCTCCCATTAACTCAATCCTAATAATATTTAGGGTTCTTTTTTGTTATTTTCAGGATATTTGCAATCCCTCTTTGGTGTCTACTCTCTTAGAATTGAAAATGTTGGTGTAAGAAGGCCCCCAAGTGATGATGTTCAAATACAGGGTATTGCAAATCCACGTGCTTTCAGGAAGGTAGTCTTTATTTCAACTCGCTTTTGTCTGTTGACTTCTGGTTGATAGATTTGAATTCCTTTATATCCTTTGATGCACTTTTCAGGCTGTTCTAATGCGTCTTGCAAATATGAGAAGTGAGGGTTTCTCTCGACAAGTTTCCACAATTGAAGATGTTCCAAATTTTAGGGTAAGTCAATCATTGTATGCTTGGTTCTGCCAACATACTATTAGAAAAGCATTAACCAGTGTCATTTTTAATTCTATTCTGGTTAATATGTTCAATTATGTTACTTTTGTTATTCTTGCACAATCAAGATTATGGCATTTTAGTAATGAACCAGAAACCCTGCAGGGAAAGAAAAAGGCTAACTAAGCCCTCTTATTGATTGTACTTTTTGAACTTTGTCTTCTTGAAGTCCCTCCTCTCACCTCCTGTTTCCTTATGTTATGTCTCACTTTTGTCAACAGCTGGTTTCCCCATCAAAATCTCTCAGGCATGATTCCATTCCACAATCTGGGGACCTAATACTACTACAAAAACTAGAGGAGGTTGGAAGTTCTGTGAAGGTAGAAAACTAATGCAAAGATTATTCACGCTATAAGTTGGCTATGCTTTTTTTTCTTATCATATGTATATGTGTCTCGTATCTACTGCAGAGAGTTCAAACTTTAATTGAGGAGCAACAGTCTCAAACATCAGAACCTGTAGATTGAGGTATGTGGACTCATAATGCACGCTAAAATGACAATTACTGGCTTGTGGAAAATGCTTTATTGGACATTTCTTTTACACAGATGCTGAAGCCTTTTAATAATAAACTTAATGAACATGTATGTCGCATCAACTCTAGTCTACCAAGAGTAACTGATGGTGAACTTCTAAATGCATCACAATTTTGCAAATCCTAGTTTCTTGCATCTGCTTTAACTCGCCTTTCATAGCCGGGGCATTCCAATGAATGGATAGTCTCTTGGATTGGTAATCCATGCAGTGCACAGTTTTCAGAACCCTAAGCATCCAACGTGTGTGTTTTGTGTGTGTGAGTGTCTGTTTTTAATAAGATATATTCACATGGGTAGTGGGCTTTGACTAACATTGTCTGTTGACTGAGTGGTTCATCCTGATGCTTTGGAAAATGAAATTTGGCTAGTAAATAAACAATTTAGCAGCTTCGGCAAGCTAAGTTTTTGCAACACTAGGTTTTGGTTGTTCAGATTCTGATGTAATAGAGGTATATATTTGCAGTTTTAGTATTGTGCACCTTGACAAAAAGAAAAAGTATAAAATACTGAATACTCCATTCCCTATGTTTACACACTGTAGAGATGTGCATTATTCTTATCATGTTTCTTGAATGCATTCTCATAATTGTTTTATTTTGTGCTTTTGTTAATTTGTTATGTTGGCATACCAGCTGTTAATCCAAAATGGGAAACATGAGAAAACCAAAGGCCGAAGTTGACATAGTTCTTGATCTGCAATGCAGGCTACAAAGTTATACATAATATCGTATCGTGCCTTTTAAACTGAGAACCAACTCATTTTGGTATTTACCGTCTGAGCTGCGATTTTAAGGAGTGATATTTTAGATCCTACAGAGCTAAATTACAATTGAATTCTATTTGTTTCCATGTGTATGTTGGTGGGCAAGGTGTGCAATTGTTGGTCATTTCATTTAGTTTGTAATTTATCATATAACAGGCAGAAAAGTTTACGTTTTCCAATGTATACATCTTGATTATCCCTCTTCAGCGTCTCTATGCTTTGTTGTTATAAGTTGTAACTAATTCTTTGTATCATGTATACTTGTTACAAACCCCTGTAGATTGTTTTCAAGTTTTCATGTCTGATTTTGATGTTCTGTATTTTGTTGCATTCAATTCTACCGAAAGGAATGTTGCAGCAATTATTTTTCTAGCTCTTGTGTTCAGTTAGCTTTCTAAAGATATAATAAGCTTGCCTTCATTACTAAAGATACTTTACAATCTCATCTCTCGTATTGTCAAGTGATAATTAAAGTATCATCATCGTTTAGCATCCAAATAAATCAGAAAGGTACGTGAATGTTGAAGCACCTAGCCTCTGTAATGTTATGAGTTTTTACGCGAATGTGATTTTTCTTTGCCTATTTTACAACCTGGTGGCACCCTATTATGTTATAGGGTAAATTTCACTAACATATCCTGAGGTTTAGACTAATATCAACCAGGTTCAAAACTTTTCAAAATTGGCTAATTTGGTCCCTAAAGCCAACTTAGGGTCTGTTTGGGATCTACTTATTTTGTCAAAACTGAAAACTTTTTGTTGAAAGTACTGTAGATAAAGGTAAAAGTTAGCTGAAATAGTATGGTAGGACTCATGAATAATACGAAAAAGTGCAGTAGAGCCCATAAATATTAGTAAAAATAAGTTGACAAAATTAATCATGCCAAACAAACACTTAGTCCATAAACAGTTGGTTATTTTTTCTTAACCGTTTTAGGGACTAAGTTGGCTTTAGGACCAAATTAGTTAGTTTTGAAAAGTTTTGAACTTAATTGGTATTAGCCTAAACCTTAGGAATGTTAATGGAATTTACCCTATTATATTATTTATTTATTTTTAAAAAAAGTGAATTTTCTTTTATTAAACCGACCTCTCCCTTATTCTAATTTATAGTTATGGTTCTAAAAACTAAAAGCATTGAAATAACCGGAAAATAGAGAGGTTTGTTGGACCGAAGGTTGAGACGTAATGATACCATAATTAATTAAAACATTAATTATATAAAAATAGCAAAATTGATTGAAAACTTTTCAATAATTTTATGAATTTCAAATATACTTTCACAACTTTTATAAGACAAGTAGAAAATAATACCACTAATTAACCGTTAACAACCACCCTTCTCCACCACACAACAGCTTTCACAACTTGTCACACACTACTTGACCCCGTAAACCATGATGGATCAAGCAAACTTTTAGCACATCCATTCTTAGAACCGCAACAACAAGAACCCCATTCGACTCATATCAAATCAAGCCACATTTCTCATTGCCACATAAATTTCTAATTCAAAGCCCAAAACTCTAAAATTATTAAAAAATTTCCCAAATTTTTCTCTATTTCAAACCCCAAATACTTTTCTGACAAACAAAGAGAAGCTGAGCAACACTGCTTGAAATGGAGGAGCTACACCACCCTTGCCTATCTTTGAACCATTTTGTTTATGTTAATAATGAAATATTCTAAATTTTTATAAGAATCTCCTTACAAAAATTTAACAATGGTTTGTAAGAAAATAAATGATAAATTTAGAATAAAAATGCAAATTTATCAAACATCAAAACACTTGCAATGAAAAATATCTCTATTACCCATTGAAAAAAAGAAAAAAAATTCACATTTAATATTTTAAAATACACTTTAATTCTAAATTTAAAAAAAATATTAATTTTAATTATGAAATAAGATAATTTTGGAAACTTTCCCTTAAGCAAAGGGTAGATTAGTACACAATATTTTTAATATTAATTTAACAAAGTTTGGTCAATCGGATGTCAATGGGGGAAAGTGTTTTTCTTCTTTAAGTTTGGGTGTAATTACCCCCAAAATATAATATTATATATAATTAAATTGAGTTTTATGTTCACAAGCTTGTTTAAGAACATATTATTATGTTTGAACTTGGCTTATTTAATAATTGAACATAAACTTGGGCTTGAGTTTGACTTGTTTGCTAAACAAACAAACATAAATAAGTTTTTTTCTCAGTCGAGTTCGAGTTGTTCATAAACAACTTGATTCATTCACAATCTTAATTATGAGCAAGATTTTAAGCATATAACTGCTGCTCCTCATAATGGGGGGGAGTAATTGTATCTTTAGACTTGATGCTCATCCACGATACTTATCATCTACAATACTTGTCCAAGGTACCCAACCTCGAGTTGTCTATGGGCTGCACAGGACTAATTCTGCCATTTCTCAAAGTTTAAGGACCTTAATTTAAAATTACAAGAATAAGGGTTAAATATGATTTTGACCTAAAGTTCGGTTGATGTTTTTGAATTTTTTTCTGTGTTTTTTAAAGTTTTTTCCCCATTACCCGGAATATTGTTTCTTTTATAAGAGTTATAAGTAACCCAGTGTGACAAAGAGTTGTATAACTTACTGGGCTGAGTAGCCCGTTACTCAGTGAAGTGGACTACTAGCCCATTAGGGCCTAATATGTGGGCAATCCAGAAGCCTGAAGTGAAAGGAAAAGAGAGAGAGAGAGAGAGCGCTCAAATTTGGCAAATGACAATTGCTTTTTCCCTTTGGAGTTTGGATCATGGCTTGGCCCGTTTGGTTGGCTTCCTTAGTTGTTGCCACAGAGTTTTAATGTGTTGTACTTGTGCCTTATTGAGTTAAAAGTTTCAATTTTTTGTGGGTTTCAGTTAGTTCAACTGGTAAAAATTTTTATGGTTAAATAAGAGATTTGAGATTCAATTCTCGCCTACACCAAAAATCGATTGGTATCTTGGTTTGATAATAAATACTAAAGAGTTATTATCAAAAGCGGATGCCATAGGTTGAAACTCTCTCAAAAAAAAGTTTCAATTTTTTAATAAGTTGAAATAACTTAATAGGGGAAAAAATTAAATAATAATAAATTTAAAAAAAAAAACTCATTTCTGTAAAGAGAAGAAAACCCAGGTATTTATCATTACCAAACAAGGAAAAAAAAGAAAAAAAGAAGAAGAGAGATTAAATTTTGAAACTAAGATTCTTTAGATATTGTTTCATGTAGCCAATAAAAATGTTTGACTAGACTCTAGAGTAAGCAGACACATTTTTTGACGTGTAATTCTAAGATCACAAATTATTCCACAATTTTTTTGCTACAACTTTGACATGACAAATTGTGAGTGGTTAACTATCACTTATACATGAACCCACTATTTTTTCTTCACTAATCACATTCTGCCACGTTATAATTGTGGCAAAAAATTATGAAAAATTATGTGATCCTGTAGTTTTCCTGTTTTGATTGATATGTTATGGGGTCAAGTATATTAGGAGCCACACGAAGAAGGGTCATAAATAAAGTAATTAATAATATGTCTTTTCCTATGTTGTTGTAGCAGAAAATACTGTAAAAAGTCTATTTTTGGTACATCGTGGAGATACGGGGAATTGGGGATGGGGATACCTCTTTTATTGCTATATAGATTAATAAGTAAACTGAACCTACGAATTTGAGGATGGTTGAGACTTAAAGAGTAGAGACTGAGTGAGAGTGGGGTTGTGGAAAAAAAAGGGTAAAGTAGTTGCATGTCCCTTTCTCTCTCTCTCTCATATTTTTCTTTTGTATTTTGGCCATGAAGTGTTGTTTGTGAAGATCGGATTTTTAAGGATTTTGGTTGAGAAGATGAAATTCGGCTCACCAATTTTGACTTTACCCATTCCATCCATTCTCCTCGTGTGTTTACTTTCATGTTGTTTCTCTCGCCCTAATATCATTTTTAATATATATGTTGTATATTTAATTGAGAAAAAACAAATAGTAAACTTGTATATTTCACTTTGCTCCTTCCATGCAGATGATTAGGATCAAATCGTTACAATTAATATATATTATTAATAAGAAGAATATGGAGACCATTCTTTTCTAAGACAAAACCCCAGATATGGCTCTTTCTTTTATATTGTACTAGCATGTAATTTATGCAAACGTATAAATGCATTTAAAATTAAACACAATATTTATTATAAAAATATAAATAATTAGTCAAATTATTAAAAAAAAAAATAGCATGTAACACATGCATACGTATAGATACATTTAAAATTAAACACAATTTTTATCATAAAAATATAAATAATTAGTCAAATTATTTTTTAAAAAAGTAAACATAATTAGTCACATATTAAAATTATTATCTAAATTTAATACTACTTATGATTTTTTTTCTTCCGATTTTTAATAAGATAGAACATGTGGTGATCTTTGTTGTGCGGTGGTTTTTATTTAGTATACTTGATTTTTTTTTTTTTTAATTTTATAGTTTATTAATATTAGATTCCTAGTACTTTGTACTCATTAACTCACTTGGCACAAAAATTAAAAAACTTAAGTGGATAATTATAGTGTGGTATCCACATAAATTTAGACACATGATGCAAAATTGGATTCTAATTTCAAATTCTAATTGAAATTTCTTTATCATTCTCTCTTCATTGTCAAATAATTCTTGCCATCTTTGACTCATGAGTGTAGCCCAAAAGTTAAACCACATAAACCATATGTTTCTTATGCAATGCTCTTTTTTCCCTTAAGATCTTTATATTGCTTCAAGATTAGCATTACAAGCAACTTGAAGATCCTATAGCTAATGGAAACCAAGGGATTAACTATCTTTCAAATTATTCTTACCTAAATTTAATACTACTTATGATTTTTTTTTTCTGATTTTTAATAAGATAAAATGTGTGGTGATCTTTGTTGTGTAGTGATTTTTATTTAGTATATGTGATTGGTTTTTTATTTATTTAAATTTTATAGTTCATTAATATTTGATTCTTAGTATTTTGTACTCATTAACTCACTTGGCACAAAAATTAAAAAACTTAAGTGGATAATTATCGTGTAGTCCCCACATAAATTCAGACACATAGCACAAAATTGGATTCTAATTTAACTTTCTCTAAGTTTTACCTATTAATATATATTTTTATATATATATATATTTATATAATTCAATGAATTCTTAAAATCCTAACAATTTAAAATTAATTTTTAATTTAATTATTTGTACTTCATCATGTTATCATAGTTTGCTTATATTTAGTGTTCGTTTGGTATGATTAATTTTGTCAACTTATTTTACTATTCAGCTTATTTTTGCTACTATTCATGAGCCTCACTGTACTTTTTGGTACTATTCATAGGTTCCACTATACTATTTCAGCTATCTTTTACCTTTATCTACAGTACTTTCAGCAAAAAGTTTTCAATTTTAACAAAATAAGTGGATTCCAAACAAACCTTTAGAATATTAATGGTGTGGTAAAATCATTACTATTACATTTAATTGTGAATGATTAACATTTTAAAAATTTTATGGTGGAAGGATCAAAATCCTCTAGAATTCTTAGAATTATTTTCGGTATCAAGTTCTTTAAATCCTAACCTTTCTTTAATAATAAAATAATAAGATTATGGTGCATCAATTCATTTACATAAGCCAAGAAGAATGGGTATTAAAAAAAAAAAAAAAAACAAAAACCTCAAACATTCCAGCTAACGCGGAAGCTAATAAAAATCCAACCTACACCATATTAGTTTTTTTTTTTTTTTTTTTTTTTTTTAACAAAAAAATAAAACGAAAAACTCATACATTTCAATCTAACTTGAAGCCTGCCAAAGCCATTATGGCTTTTTGTCTCAAGTTTTTTCTCAAGAAAATTATATTTTCATTTCCTCTCTCTTCCATATCTAAAGCTATGTGAGAGCAATGATGGCTCTAAAATTTTTTTTTTCGAGTAGTCATTAAAAAAAAATTATATTATAAAAAATATAATAAAAAATAACTTGAATATATTGTAATCACAAAAAAAAAAAAAAAATCGAATATATGAAATTTTATAATTTCTTTCTTCTAATAAAATGAAAAGGCAAAAACACATTGATGAGAGATAAAGTAAGAATTAAGAATGCTGAGATGAGAGTAATAAAGTGAGAGAGCCTGAAATTAAGAGAGAGAGAGAGAGAGTAACAGATGATACCAGCTACGACTGCGCACCAAGCCCCTAAAAGGAGTAGAATTGCTACTACTACAAAGCCACGGAGAATTCATGGCCATTATATATCTCTTGGTATTTTTTTTTTTTTTTAGGAAAATGAAATTAGAGATTATTTTTATGAAATGAGTTGCATGAATTACAAATCTAAATGATTAGGAATTTTTTATTTTTTGTTTTTGAATGAGTTTTTTGTTGAATATTTTATTCAATGAAAAATCTCAACTATAAAAATCTTCGTGAATATATCTTCAAAAAAAGTATTCATAACAAACCTTTATCAAATAAATATTCAGAATCAAAATTCATTAAGGAAGGATCTCCAAAATACAAGATTCTGGACTTAAAAGCCTTTACTAGCCGATTAAGCTTAGAATCTAATGAATTTTTTTCAAGATCAATGCCCTCTATCAATCATCAAGACTTGAACATTCCAAATGCCCCTCTACAAACAAGGTTTATGCATGGCAATTATATTTCTTGAGTCAGTCAAGGAGAACAAACCTTGTAAATTTCCCTAAGCGGTCAATAATTCTTAAAAATCAAATCATCACAACTTTATCATCTATGAATGAATCATGCATGCAAGATCCAATAGAATTTCAACATTGTTCATGGCAATTAGAGCTTTTTCGCAACATTTCAAGATTACCTTTGTTTTACAGAAAAGAGTCTAAAAAAAAAAAACCTAGTGGTAATCAAAACCCAAAATCCCCAACGGTAATTTGACATTTAGAACTTCCTTGTAATACAACAAAATTGTTCTAAAACATGATTCATCAAGATTTTCTCCTATCACATAGATAAGAAATTCCAAAACACAATTAATGCACCTCCTCCAATTGGTTTCAGTTAAACTCTAGTCACAAAATATAAGTGTCTTCTTTTTACATTGACATTCACTTTTTAAGCTCTGTCAATGAGAGTCATTCTATAAACATTCCATTTTGCAACCTTCGTTTAATCTCACCACAAGTGCAAAATAGTCATTTTGCAATGGAAGGGAAAAATCGTAATTTAGACCTTTCAATCTTTTGATGCATCATTGAAAGTAAATCTTGAAGTAACGATCAATATGATATATCATGTGCTTAAATCGAACCACTAGATCAAAAGTTATATATGGTTAAAATTTTAATGGTTAACATGAATCTAGATAAATCAAGGTGAAAGACAAGTGATTATCACTGATTAATTATCATTCGTCTGTAAAAAGATTAAAAATAATTAATTATGTGGCATAATGTGATTGGATTTTCATGATAATAATCGTGAGAATGCATGCGTACAATAAACGGGACTTAATTGTTATTTGGAGTAGATGTGCTTAAGTCTCTCCCTCACCTTTGGAAAGCTGCATGGATCAGTGATCTCGTGACCTCATGAGATCCATGTGGCAGGAAGTCTAGATGAGGGTGCTGACTGTGCACCTCGCGACTACCATGCGACCTTAGGGTGTGTCTAGGTCGCGAGTTGCACGATCTCTGTACTCTGCTTCTGGGATTGATCCTGGTCAATGTATTTCTGCCAGCACACACACACTGAGGCATGGCAAGGGCTTCTGATAGGGGTTAACCAAACCCTAGAAATCTAGAGAGACATCCAAGAGAAGCCAACATTGAGTGTAAGAAAAGAGAGAACCTTTGTCTCGACAAAAACTCATTCCGCCCTCTCTTTTTCATCTCTTTCAATATTTGATTGAGATTTTGTAATCCCTTTCTGCACCCATAAACACAGACCATGTGAGTGAGAGAAAGCTTATGGAAACTTGAGAAGCCACATTCAAATCCAATCTCTATTGGTGGTGTTTCCATTGGTGCTTCAATGGAGGTCTCCGATGAGTTAGATGAAGAAAATACTTGGTAAAGTTGGTTGCTAGCTGGAGGTTGGAGGGCTCAAATACACAAGAAGAAATAGGCTTGGAGGGTTTATGTTCATCCATGTATTGCAACTATTCATTCTAGTGGAGATTTTCGACGGGTGGTCGGGGGAGAGGTTTTTACGCCCAGTGCTTAGATTTCCCTCTTCCTAAACACATTTTGGTGTTTAGTGTGGTTTGCTTGCTTTTCCCTTTCATTTCTTTTAGTTTAGGTTAAAATTGATTAAGCCATAAAAAGGTTGCTTTAGGATTCTAAATATTTGCTAGGGTTAATATAGCACCTTTCAAATGACAAAAAGGGTTGTGTTTTGCATTATCATATTTGGACAGTTTCCATCCAATAATATTTCATCAAATATAATGACAATATTGTCAATCTTTTAATTTAGCTCCATATATAAGCATAGTGATCTAATGGACTCATTTCAAAACCAATCTCTAAGATTACCTGTTGGAACTTCAAATACCATTACAAATTGGAGACACAGTTTCCTCATGCCCTTTTATATATAAACCCTCCGGTTGTGACATATAGATGTATTTCTTCAATTCTCCATTGAATAATGTCATGTTGACGTCGATTTGGTACAATTCTAAATCCATTCCTTTCACAATGAACACGATAATTTTAACCAAAGCAAACTTGATCACTACTAAGTTGCCGTCTGCCTTGAACTTTTCCTAAGTGCCTACTTGTACCCAATGACTTTTCTCCCATCTGGCTAGGTGTACATGTCAAATTCCAGATGTCATTCTTCGAAGACATCTTTTGGGGGGTATTTCAGTCATTTTTTTTAAGGGTTTAGGGGCGTATTCGTCTTTTTTAGGTATTGGGTGTGTTTTGGACATTTTTTGTGTTTACGGGGGCATTTTGGTCATTTTTTCGATTTATGGGGGTATTTTGGTCGTATTCAAGTAATCGAGGGTATCTTTGTCTTTTTTAGGCATGGGGGGCACTTTGGTTATTTTCGATGCTTTGGGGGTATGTTGGTCATTTTTTAGGTTTTGGGGGTTATTTCGGTCATTTTCTAGGTTTCGGGGGTGTAGCGGTCTTTTTTTAGGTATTGAGTGTGTTTTGGTCATTTTCTGCGCTTTATGGGGTATTTTGATCTTATTCAAGTAATCGAGAGTATTTTGATCTTTTTCAGGCATGGGGGGTACTTTGTTCATTTTCAATGTTTTAGAGGGTACTTTAGTCAGGTTTTAGGTTTTTAGGGTTATTTTAGTGATTTTTTAGGTATCGAGGGTGTTTTGGAATTTTTTTTTTTTTTTTTTTTTTTTGTGTGTGTTTATGGGGCATTTTATTCATTTTTATTTATTTATGGGGGTATTTTGGTCATATTTAAGTAATCGAGGGTATTTTGGTCTTTTTTAGGCATAGGGGTACTTTGGTAATTTTCTATGTTTTGGTGTGTACTTTGGTCAGTTTTTCGGTTTTTGGGGTTATTTTAGTCATTTTTTAGGTTTCAGGGGTGTATCCGTCTTTTTCTAGGTATTAGCAGTGTTTTAGACATTTTTTGTGTGTTTACGAGGGCATTTTGATCACTTTTTTGATTTATGGGGGTATTTTGGTCATATTTAAGTAATCGAGGGTATTTTGGTCTTTTTTAGGCATAGGGGTACTTTGGTAATTTTCTATGTTTTGGTGTGTACTTTGGTCAGTTTTTCGGTTTTTAGGGTTATTTTAGTCATTTTTTAGGTTTCAGGGGTGTATCTGTCTTTTTCTAGGTATTAGCGGTGTTTTAGACATTTTTTGTGTGTTTACGAGGGCATTTTGGTCACTTTTTTGAATTATGGGGGTATTTTGGTCTTATTCAAGTAATCAAGAGTATTTTGGTCTGTTTCAGGCACAATGGGTACTTTGGTCATTTTTGATGTTTTGGGGGGTATTTCGGTCATTTTTTAGGTTTCGAGGGTGTATCGGTCTTTTTTTAGGTATCGGGGGTGTTTTGGACATTTTCTTGCGTTTACGGGGGCATTTTGGTCACTTTTTCGATTTATGGGGGTAATTTGGTCTTATTCAACTAATTGAGGGTATTTTGGTCTTTATCGATGTTTTGGGGGGTACTTTGGTCATTGCTCAAGTTTTAGGGGGGTATTGGTCATTTATTATGAGAAATCCATAGTCTAGCACTTTTCAAAGTGCCGGGATAGGTATACCCCATAATGGAATGGAGTAATCCTATTCTAGTGCTTTTAACAACGCTGGGATAGGTTAACCCTATTCCAGGGCTTTTAAAAGCGCTAGGATAGGTCTCCCCCATAAGGGAATAGAGTAATCCTATCCCAGCGCTGGTATAGGTGAACCCTATTCCAGTGCTTTTTAAGCACTGGGATAGGTATACCTCATAATGGAATGGAGTAACCCTATTCCAGTGCTTTTAACAGCGTTGAGATAAGTTAACCCTATTCCAGCGCTTTTAAAAGCGCTGGGATAGGCCTCCCCCATAAGGGAATAGAGTAATCCTATTCTAGCGCTTTCGAGAGCGCTAGGATAGGGTTAACCTATTACAGCGCTTTTGATGCGTAGGGATAGGATCTTTTCAAATAAGAAAATAATTTTAAAAAAAATCGGTATAAATGACCTATAGCAACGATTTGTAAACACCGCAATAGGGCTTCCTATACCAGCGGTTTTGGAAACTGCCGCTATAGGTCTCCTATTGTAGTGATTTATGAAATGCCGTAATAGGATTTTCTATACCAGCGGTTTCAAAAAGCGCTACTACAGGCTCTATTATTACGACGGTTTTTAAAAGCGCTGGGAAAAAAACGCTGCAATAGGACAATTTTTTTGTAGTGAGTCTAATTCCTCCACCGTAATATCCAGCCATTGTAATTAATTTTCCATGGTTTTCTTATAATTTACTAGATCCTCGCTCAAGTTATTTTCTATATTGTACAATTGATAATCCGTAAAGCATTGTGGATGGTTTCCTTTCTCTTTAACTCCCACTATATTCAGGATTGGAGGCTTGTTTCAGTACTGGTACTCATTTTTTGTCATGCTCTTACTTTCTTGAGCATTCGCATATTCATTCTTAAGGTCCTCTAGTAACCTTAACGATCTCATGTAGTTGGGTAATACTTTTGGTGCTCTCGAGGAAGATATATAGCGTCCCTATTCTCTATCAATTCTCTAATTTGGGTGAAAAACATGTATCCAATAAATTTACATTCCATAGTCTTCTCTCTTAAATTAATCTTTAACGTTTATTTGTTGTACCCTCAAACTCTCAAGTTTGGTAAATCAAAGATATATTAGGTCCCTTGAATTCTCAATGTTTGAAGGAAACAAAGTATTTCATTCACTTAATTCTTAATTTTTCGCATACACTTAAGCAAATAATTGTACACTTAGATTTTGGAATACTAATTATGTTGAATAAAGCGTCGTTCATGACCATTATGACAAAACCTAACAGAAACCACTCATAATGAGGTAACATTCTTATTAAATTCAAAGTAGTCACCAATAAGGCCTATGATCAGGTTGAAGGGGAATGTTTGGAGAAATTATGCTTAAGATGGGTTTTCATAGACAGTGGATGGATTTAGTGAAGCAGTGTGTTCGTTCTATCAGCTATTCTATTAAGTTTAATGGTAAGCCTCGAGGTGTCATTCACCTCACTAGGGTCCTACGCAAAGGGTATCCCATTTCCCCATATTTATTTTTATTTTGTGCAAAAGGGCTCTCTACACTAATTAGACAAGCAGTGGAATGTGGTGCCATTAAAGGGATAGTAGCTTGTGCAAGAGGACCAGCTATTTCTCACTTGTTCTTTGTAGATGACAATCTGATCTTTTGCCGAGCCACAAAAGACGAGTGCTCTAACTTGATTACTATATTGGAAACATATGAACATGAGTCAGGCCAGCAATTGAATTGTGATAAGACATCCCTCTTCTTCAGTTGTAACACTCCACAACCTATTAAAGATGACATTAAGAATAGGTTTGGGGCAGATATCATCAAGCAGCATGAGAAATATCTTGGCCTCCCATCTTTGGTAGGCAAAAATAAATGCAACACCTTCCATCAATTAATTGAAAGGTTGGATAATAAACTTTCTGGGTGGAAAGAAAAACTGCTGTCTAATGCGGGTAAGGAGATCTTGATAAAGTCCGTGGCACAAGCGGTGCCAACTTACACAATGAGTGTCTTTAAACTTTCTCATACTCTCTGTGATGAAATGACTAGTATGGTATGTAAATTTTGGTGGGGTCAAACCAATGAGAGAAACAAAATGGCATGGCTAAGCTAGGATAAGATGTATTTGCCAAAAGATAAGGGTAGGTTAGGATTTTAAGATTTGAAGGCATTCAATCTTGCTCTATTGGCTAAACAGGGATGGCAACTTCAAACCAACACCACCTTACTAGTTCATAGATTATTCAAGGCACGATATTTCCCTGAGGGTGACTTTCTTTCAGTTGAACTCGGCAACCATCCTTCTCATGCATGGCAGAGTATTATGGCAGCTCAACCCATTATACAAAGGGGGCACCATTGGCAGGTGGGCAATGGCCATTCCCTTCAGATTTGGAGGGATAAATGGCTCACTCAACCATCCATTTTCACCCTCACATCCAGGCCACTCACTGTCCCATATGATGCGAAGGTCTCGATGCTTATTGATCCTTATACCCGGGCAAAAAAAAAAAAAAAAAAAAAAAACTCAAAAAATAGTTTGTGTTTAATTCTAGGCCCAAACAAAAAAAAAAAGAGCCCTTACCAATATCCTTTTTCAAGTAGCCAATTTAAGCACAAACCCTCCTATTTGAAATTTCAAAGTCAACCACAGGTAATAAGCCATCGTCAAACACCCTTGAATCCCTAATCATATTCACTTACAGGTAAATACTCCTCAAACTATGAATACTTGGCAGCCATGGCAAGTAAGAACTCAAAGAAAGTCAATGATAAACAAAACAAAAGAAAAGAAAATAAAGAGAAACTTGCAAAAGATAGAACCTGAAAAGTTGTTGGAGCCTCTGACAGTGTCTGTTTAAATATTTAGAAACCAAATCTGAAGGTAGAAGAAACAGAAAGGAGGATGTAGAGCTAAACTAGATGTCTTCAATCGGAAGAAGAATGAGAGATAGAAAGTGAGATAGAAACTGGCAAAGTTTACATAAGTTTGTGGGTCTTAAAGTATAGGAGTTTTAATTTACATATTTATCTGCATTAGTTAAAAACTTGTAAGTGGGTATGATGAGGGTATTTTAGGTATTAAAATTGAGGAATACAACAGTAAAGATACTTACCAACCGCAAGTTGAATAGCTGTTGATGATTGATCAAAGACACATACCGTGCTCTCCAAATGGTATCCATTGATGCACAAACATTCATAACTTTCGGGTTTATTAACACAAATTTGTTTGTCCGTGCAATTATTGGTCTTTTTACATTCATCAATTTCTGCAATTGTTAAGCACAAATTTTAGAGTAAATAAAAAGAAAGATATTTTTAACTAAGGGTCATGCTAACGAATGCGCCCTAAGTTAATAATCCATTTTAAGAAAGTTTTAACACCACTTTTGTGGAAAATGAAAAAAGTTGTCAAAACATTAATTGCTTTATTTCCTTTTCCCATAAAAATTTTCTTTAAATGGATTATTAACCAATACCCTAAGGGCATTCATTAGCATTTCCCTTTAACTAATGCTTTGAGAGTAGCATTTTAGATGCATTTAATATGCATTTATTAAACAATTTTTTTAAACATCTTTTGAAAAAATAAAGTTAAACCGTACACATATATGATATATCCAAAAACAAATATACACAAATCATTAAATTTGTGTATTTATACCAATAAATCATTAACATTTATATTACATTTTTTGAAAAGCATGCATTATAACTTATAATTAAGTATTCATTAATATTTGATTTATGCCATTAGGGCTCTTGTTAACAATTATTGTCTTGCAACAATAACACTAGAAACAAAAAATATCATAGATTATTAAAATAATAAATTGTGATGGGAATAATATTACTTTTACACAGATTCATTCCTAATACTATTATTATTATTGATGGGGTCCAAATTAAGTTTAGTTCGTCCATTGTGGTCGTCCATGACCAGACCACGTCCAAAAGGTTTTGCGAAGAAAGAAACCCAACAGAAGCATCACGAGCATGAATAGGATCCATCCATGGGTAACGAGATCATCCAATTTCAGGATAGTCGTCCATGATCCAAGGGCATGGATGACCAGACAACACTTAGTGAATTTTAAAAGAACTTTTCAAAGGTTCAATATAATCAGACCACGATTCGCCATTCCTAAAACGTGGAGAGGATTCCCCGTAATCCGCTCCACTTTTCCCATTTTCTCCATTAACTCCACACATCCCCCATGATGATAGTGGATCCGAACAAGTAGACTCACTCCTAACTCTCTATAAAAGGATAAAATCACATTCAACCAAAGTAAGTTCTACTATTGATAGTTTCCCATCCTAGTATTCTAGAGAGAAAACTGACTTAACCGTCGGAGGATCCTTGGTTGGGTTACACCAGTCACCCTTGATAGTCATTTCTTTCCTTTCAGGTCATTAAGCCATCACCGTAGCCTGGGGCATTTTAGCTTACTGATTTTCGAGCATCATCAGTTGGCGTTGTCTGTGGAAAAGTTTGGCCTGTTTCCAAGTGATAACCGCCTTGCTTTCCAAGACAAAAAGGCTGCATGGTTCGGACTAAGTCGATGGCCACCATTCCAGAGCACCAGGAGAGCGGAAACGCCTCTAGTCACCCAAATCGTGCACCTACACCACCACTGACCATTCAGCAACAGTTGCAATCCATGGCAACTGTGATGGTGGACTTGATGTAACAAAACCAAGAGTTAACTAGAGAAGTTAACAAACACCATTGATGGCGACGCGGCGAGGAACACAGGTAAAATTTAGAGAATGGAGGAGCAAAGAACAGTGCTGAAAGAGGAGACCAGTCCAGAGGTACCATCACTCGTAGGGTACCACACTTGGAGAGAGAGATGGATAAGATGAAAAGAGCCATGAAGGAGATGAAGGACTCCCTGAGGAGGGTAAATCATGTGGATGACCTTGTCCACATGATTAATTCTCCCTTCATCGCGTCCATCACAAATCGCCCCCTACCCTCCAAATTCAAAATGCCTACTTTGGACTCATATGATGGAACGCGGGATCCTTGTGATCACATTGCCACATTCAAGACAACCATGCATCTCCAAGATGTTCTAGATGAAATCATGTGTAGAGCTTTTCCTACTACAGTGAAAAGCCCAGCCAGAGTATAGTTTGACAAGCTACCACCAAACACTATGACTTCGTTCCAGTAGTTAAGTAAGTTGTTTGTCAACAACTTTATTGGGGTTGTTAGGATATATGTGATTCACTTGTTAGGAACATATATCACTATTTTATGTAATTGGCTAATTCTTTGACAAAACACACTTTACTTGTATTTGGGTAGATCTAGGATGTGTTTAATACTTCAAGAAATCTTGTTTCAAGATCAGGTGTAAAAACCATGCAAGTCTGTCCAAGATTCAAGCTGAAAAGTGCATCTTCATTAAAGCTCGACAGCTAACATCTATCGAGCTTGAGAAAGCTGTTCCAGCCCCATGGCTCGACACCTGCTCGACACATCTCGACAGATGGCTATCTGTCGAGATTTACTGAACTCCTATATATTCGTTCAGCGCGATCCGCTTGTCATTTTGCGCGACATCTCTCTCGATCTATCCGTCCTTTCACCTCCCAAACCTCTCTCACTCACTCCAAACTTCTTCCTCAAGGTTTTTTTCAAGCTTTTTCAATATTTTTCTTCACTTGGTAAGCTTCTAATCTCTCATATTCATGCATTTCATGTTTTGAAACCTAGGATTTGGGGTTTTTGAAAAATTTTAGGGTTTTTCAAAATTGTTGAGTTTTTGTTGAAATTTTGGGATGGGTTTTAAAGATTTGATCTTAAAAACCTCATGCATTGCATCACATGAGCATTATAAGATTATTATTATGCATTTAGATGTGTGCAGATTGATTGTGTGCTGGTAGGATTGGATTGGGCTGAGCCCATGATGCTTTTTATTTGCATGTCACATGTTCATGCATTCCCATGCATACGTTCTTTCTTTTCAATATACTTGATATATTTGAACTGTGTTGGGACTTTTTTGATTATCTCTCTTTCTCCCTCTCTCTTCTGTTTGCGTTAGTCTGTGTCTATGGCACCTGAACGCAAGTCTACTCCGTCCCAGAACCCTCTTCGTTCTGAGGCATCCACTTCATTTGATCCTACTCCTTCATCTATTCGGTTCCGTGATAAGGATGCCCGAAAGGCTTTCTCGGAGAACTTTTCTTGACGAGGCATTCATTCTGAACGCCAAGTCATCCTGGCGGACTTCACCGACACTAACCTACCCGATGTCATTCACAGTCGGGGTTGGGAGTCACTGTGTGACATCCCGGTCACATGTCCATCCGTGCTAATTCGGGAGTTTTACTCTAACATGCATGGATTTGATTATTCAGTACCTCATTTTATCACTCGCGTTCGAGGTACACGCATTGTTGTCACACCGCAAATTGTTGCGGATGTGCTCTGTGTCCTTAGGGTAGAGTTTCATGACTACCCTGGTTATGAGCGTCTTAAGAATGTGTCTAAAGATGAGCTCAAATCTGCTTTCTGTGAGCGCCCTTCTAAGTGGGGTGAGCATCAGTTCACTTACTGTTCGAGCTTTGCAAAAGGCCCTCGGTTTTTGAACATGGTCATGACATTTGTTCTCCACCCTCTCTCTCACTATAACTCTATCACAGAGCCTCGTACTCGATTTTTGTTGTCCCTTCTTGAGCATCTTACTATAGATTTTCCTTCTCACTTTATTCTTTCTATCATAGATGTCTATAGGGATTCGGTGTCCTGTGATAAGCTCATCTTCCCTTCGGCTATCACGAGGATCTTACGCCATTTTTCTATTCCCTTTCTAGCGTCCGACCTCTTTTCCTATATGTGTGCCATAGATGCCGCTACCATTAAACGGAGTGAGGCGCAGTTTAGGTCGAGGCAGTCTAGGTCAGCACCTCCTCCCTCCCGTTTGGTTCCATCCCGATCTGCTCCATCCACATCCACTCCCTACTCTTCTATGAGCGATGTGACTCTCGGAGACATCATAGCGCAGCTTCAGCGCATGGATGCTCGCATTGATACACTCTCTACTGAGCTGTATCAGGTGAACATTCGTGTCGACCGTATAGCACGACGATAGGTGGTCATGGGTGGCTTTGCTCCTGAGGCTTCTCATCCACCTCCACCAGTGGCTTCTGAGGCTGAGGATGATGATGATGATGCAACTGCTTCTGAGGATGATGATGATGGAGATGCTAGCTCTTCCGGTACTGATGAGATGTCTACTTGACACTCTTACCCTTTGTCACTCGTGACAAAAAGGGGAAGTAGTTTTGGATATGAAAGTAGTCATACTTAGAGGGAGATTTAGTATAAGACCTTTTTCTTAGGGGGAGTGTTGATATCTGAGGGATGTAGTGAGGATTATTTGTATCTTTTTCTTTTCTCTACTTTAGATACATTTATTCTTGTACCTTAGGTCTTGTGACCATTATTGACATACATTGTACTTATCTTCTTTATATGTTGATGTATGTTTCTTTCACCTACCCTTACATGTGTTGTTTCTTTTCTCTCTTTATGCATATGCTTCTTATTACTTGTATGCAATCTATTATTTCTGTTTCACACAAAGATCCCTTGATGAGTTTTGTTTAAAGTGTTTCTGAAATATAGGTTGTCAAAGTCTACTTGCTATAAGCTCTCTTCTTGCAAAGTTTTTTAAGAGTTTATGTTAGGATAAATTTTATTGTATTCAACAAGTGAATATGAGTTAAGTGATTTATGACTTCTCTCATATGTTCATTTGTTTGTTGTGGTTTTGTCACGGATTGCCAAAGGGGGAGATTGTTAGGACATATGTGATTAACTTGTTAGGAACATATGTCACTAATTTATGTAATTGGCTAATCCTTTGACAAAACGCACTTTACTTGTATTTGGGTAGATCTAGGATGTGTTTAATACTTCAAGAAATCTTGTTTCAAAATCAAGTGTTAAAGCCATGCAAGTCTGTCCAAGATTCAAACTGAAAAGTGCATCTTCATTAAAGCTCGACAGCTAGCATCTATCGAGCTTGAGAAAGCTGTTCCAGCCCCGTGGCTCGACAGCTGCTCGACAGATGGCTATCTGTCAAGGTTTAAGAAAAAAATATTTTTTGTTCTGTTTTCTTTCAATTCGTGATTATGTGCTTGGGCCTTCTTTTCTCACAACCCTAGACATATAAAAGGATTATTTTAAGGGCCGTCAAAGGTGACACAAGTGTTAAACAAAGTTTGTTTAAACAAATTGTGACCGGAGACAGAATTTGCCCTAGTTCATCGTTCTTGTGTAAAAGTTGCTGTGTTTGTACACCATAGGGTTTTGTGACCAAGCATCTTCTTGATCTTCATCGTCTGGATGAACTGAAGAACTTTGCAGCCAACAACCGTCTTTAGTTGGTGATTGAAGTCGCGTACTAGGATCCGCGCAATTAGTTAGTCACATACTAGGAGTCGTGCATCAAAAGGAGAGGTTGTCACTACTGAACAAATCCAATTGGGTATTGGGGTAAGGGTTCAACTGTAGGTTGGTAGAAGGTACTGGGATTCCTTTACTTGTAACCACTTGTTTTGACAATAGTGGATTCTCGGGAGTGGTGACCTTAAAATCACTCAGTAGGGTTTTTGCCGTGTTGGTTTTCCCCATTTGTATACAAATCATCGTGTCAATTTAATTTCCGCTGCACTTAGTTTAATTGGTGATTTGTTTGTGCTACCACGCGTTTACATGTTAATTTGATTAATTAATAAATTTGACTAATTAATTAATTAATTTATCACTAGGGGTCAATACGTTTTTGGCCTATCAGGGGCCAAAGGCATAAGTGCTCCTCGTCCAGTTTGTTGAACATAGAACAAGAAGAAAATGAGAGTCTGTGTACTTTCATTAGTCGCTTTAACAGGGCAGTCTTGTTGGTAGATAAGATGGATGATAAAATCTTCTTGGTAGCCTTCTACAATGGGGTTACTTCAAATTTGTTCATCCATAAGTTGTATGACCAAGAGCCACAGATGATGGCTGAGTTAATACACTTAGCTCAAAGTTTCATGAACGCTGAGGACGCCATTATTGTTAAGAAGAAAAAGAAGGTTGAATGGGTGGAAACTAGTTATATACATCATCCAGAGCAAGGCCTTCATCCAAAGAAAACCAAAACAAGGGAGGAAAGGGATCGAGGCGACAAGAAGGCAACGCCGTCTTTAGGATGACACTCCAAATACACTCCCTTAAATACCCCACTTGACCAAGTGCTGATGCAGATTAAAGACGACCCTTCCTTGAGATGGCCAGAGAAGATGAAAGGAGATCCTAGCAAATGGAGCAAAAGCAAGTACTATCGTTTTCACTGAGACCACGGACATGATACAGATGAGTGTTATGATTTGAAGCAACAAATTGAAGTCCTTATTAAGCAAGGAAAGTTAAAAAATTTCCTTGGACGAGACCATAAAGATGAAAGACAACCACTAAAAGGCAAAGCAAAAAAGCCAGTGCGTCAACTACTAGAAGAGATAAGGGTCATTGTAGGAGGAATGTCAACCGGAAGCTCGTCCAAGGCCAAGAAGACTTACTTGCAGGTAGTTCAGAATTTTCAACTCACTGGCCGCCCACCAAGGACGTTTGTAGAGGACGAGCCTGCCATTATTTTCATGGACGAAGATGCAAGGCAACTACATCATCCTCATGATGACGCAATTGTTATTACTTTGACAATTGCAAATAATACAACTTGAAGAGTGTTAATAGACAATGGGAGTTTAGTGGACATCCTCTACTATCTAGCCTTCCAACAAAAGAGAATCAATAAGGAGTTACTTCATCTAGTGAATGTGCCTCTACTATCTCCTTGTCAGTCATGGTTAGCTCTTACCCACAGTAAATCAATAAGGAAGTAAATTTCCTTATTGTGGATTGTTTGTTCTTGTACAATGTCATCATAAGACAACCAACCTTGAACAATTGAAAGGCCGCAACGTCCATCTATCACATGTCTGTCAAATTCCCAACGGAGTATGGCATTGGAGAAGTACAATGAGGCTAACTAGCTGCTAGAGAGTGTTACTTAGCAATGTTGGCAATGGACAAGCAAGTGCAGACAATGAACATTAAAGAAAGAAGGATAATGGCTAAACCAATTGAAGTATTGGAAGATGTTCCATTGGACGAGTCCAACCTGGAGAAGTTTACTAGGATTGGGACAAGCATGGAAGAGAAGACGAAGCAAGACCTCGTCCAATTCCTTAAGAAGAGCACAAATGTTTTTTCCTGGAGCCACAAAGACATGCCTGGGATTGACCCAAATATGATTACTCATTGTCTAAATGTGTCCCTATCTTATAAGCCTGTTTGTCAGAAAAGGAGAGTGTTCGCCCTAGAACGAGACAATGCCATCAAAGAAGAAGTCTAGAAGTTGGTAACAGTGGAGTTCATCCACGAAGTCTACTACCCTGATTGGCTAGCTAATGTAATGATGGTCAAAAAAGCTAATGGCAAATGAAAGATGTGCATGGACTTTACAGATTTGAACAAGGCATGTCCTAAGGATAGTTATCCTCTTCCACACATTGACCAGCTGGTGGGCTCCACAGCTGGACACCAGCTGCTGAGTTTCATGGACACATTCTCAAGGTATAACCAGATTAAGATGGACGAAGCAGATCAGGAGAAAATATCATTCATCACAAGCCAATGTTTGTTTTGTTACAAAGTAATGTCGTTTGGATTGAAAAATGCAGGAGCTAGCTATCAATGATTAGTCAACCACATGCGTCGTCCACAAATTGGGCAAAATGTTGAAGTATACGTGGACGACATGCTAGTCAAAAGTGCGAAGGATATGCAACATCTAGACAACCTCTAAGAGACTTTCGACACACTTAGACGATACAAGATGAAGCTGAATCCAAGTAAATGCACCTTTGGAGTTGCATTATGGAAATTCCTTGGTTTTATGGTTTCACAAAGAGGAATTGAAGCAAATCCTGATAAAATCCAAGGGATTTTGAACATGGAGCCCCCAAAAAATGTTAAAGACGTCTAAAGCCTCACTGGACGAGTAGCAGCCCCTAACAAGTTCGTCTCAAAGGCTACTGACAAGTGTTTACCATTTCTCAGAGTGTTAAGGAGAGCATTTAAATGGACGGATGAGTGCCAACAAGCATTTGAAGACCTTAAGGCTTATCTCACTTCAACTCTATTGCTGAGCCCGTCCAAACCAGGTGAAGAGTTATATCTCTACCTAGTGGTGTCCCCTCATGCAATGAGTTCAGCCTTAATCAGGGAAGAAGAAAAGGTACATAAGCCCATCTACTACACCAGTAAAGCTATGAATAAGCTAGAAGCCGCTGGACGATTGATCTAGTGGGCAGTGGAACTTAGTGAATTTGACATGAGATATCGACCAAGGGAAGCAATAAAAGCCCAAACCCTTGGGGACTTCATTGTTGAAGTTACTCCTACCCATGATCAGCAGAGTGGAGATCATGGGGCACAACTATGGGTCATCCGTGTGGATGGTTCGTCCACACAACATGCAGGAGGAATTGGAATAGTATTGCAATCACTAGAGGGGGATCATCTAAAGTATGTCGTCTGTCTAGTTTCAGACGACCAACAATGAAGCTGAATATGAAGCTCTACTTCAGGGCTTGGAGTTAGCTAAATCACTTGGAGTAGATTCAGTTCTCATCTAGGGAGACTCACAACTGGTGATAGACCAAGTGAATGAAACGTGTGAAGCCAAATAAGAACAAATGAAGAAGTATTTGGGCAAAGTAAAGTAGTACCTCAAGGGCTTCACAATGGCCTAGTTTCCAAAAATCCCAAGGGAGGAAAACACGGAAGCTGACGTCTTAGCCAAGGCAACATTTGTGAACGAGTTGGTCAGTGATCAAATTAAAGTCCAATACATCCCAAGTATAGACGTTCCAGAAATATATCAGATAGATGGATTGGCTAACTGGACCACTCCCATCATATCTTATCTCAAGGACGGACTCCTCTCCGAAGACAGAAAAGAAGCAAGGAAGCTAAGAGTATGAGCGGCAAAATTTGTCCTAATGGACGAGGTACTTTATAAAAGGGGTTTCTCTCAACCCTACCCTAGGTGTTTGACTGTAGATGAGTCCCACTACGTCCTGAGTGACGTCCACGAAGGAGCTTTTGGAAACCATTCAAGAGCCAGATCCCTCATCCATAAGATAGTCCACGCAAGACATTACTAGCCGTCCATGCAAGCAGATGCCAAAGTTTATGTCAAAGCGTGTGACAAGTGTCAACGCTACAGCAATATACCTAGACGACCATCAAAATACCTCCACCAATGGTGCCCCCTTGGCCATTTGCCTAGTGGGGACTTGACATCTTCGGTCATTTTTCCCATGGGGATGAGGCAAATGATCTTGGTGGTAGGGATTGATTATTTTACTAAATTGGTAGAAGTAGAGCCACTGGCAAAGATCACTGAGCAGAACGTCAGAAGCTTCGTCCAGTTTAATAACACACCCTTCAGAGAGTTTTGCGAGTAGTTGGGAATCAGGAATCACTACTCCTCACCCTCCCACCTACAAGCTAATAGACTAGTAGAAGTTGCAAACCGATCCTTGTTGTAGATCATCAAGACTCGGCTTAAGGGAGCAAAAGGGATATGGCTAGATGAATTACCCAGCGTCCTTTGGGTATACATGATGACAGTAAAGACTCCTACTGGAGAGACTCTTTTTAAACTAACATATGGAAGTGATGAAGTAATACCTGCGAAGGTTGGTTTGACTAGCTACGGGGTGGCCCACTATGTGGATGAGGAAAATGAGAAACAACTCCATCTAAGCCTCGATCTCATTGATGAGGTAAGGACGGACACAGAACAAAGGGTGGCACGTTACAAGAACTTGATGACTAAGCACCATGATGTGTTGGTCAAACCAAGGCAACTCAAAATTGGGATCTCATGGTGTCCCTGGCTACTAAGGACCTCGCTCAAGGAAAGTTAAGACCTAATTGGGAAGGACTATACAGAGTCATCAATTACGAGAGATGAGGGTCGTACTATTTGGAAGCCTTGGATGGACGAAGGCTAGAGCACCTGTGGAATGTGGAGCACTTGAGGAAGTACTACCAGTAAAGATCCGTCGGGAAGGTCAGCATGGACAAGTCTAGAGACTACTAGTTCTTTCTAGCAATCTACTTATGTTATCTTTCAGCACTTTATGTTTTCTAGTAGTAATCTATGTTTTTAGCATTTGAATTCCCTAAAAAGCACTAGCTACCAGCATGTGCTATGTTTATGGACGATGTCATCAGCAAAGTCCTTTTGTATATAAAGCAATTTGAATTCCCTAAAAAAGAACTAGATACTAACATGAATGATGTCTATGGACGATGTTATGTACAAAGTTCTCTATTGTCTATGGACGATGTTATGTCCAAAGTTCTTTATTGTAAATAAAGCAGTTTGAATCTTCTAACTTAAGTTTTAATGATTCTTTATGAAACTAAAGTCCATAAAAAGTTAAAGATGTCTAAATCTCTAGACGTGAAAAGGGCAAATTATCATATATAAAACCTCAAGGTAAAAACATAAGTGCAAAGGGAAGGAAAAGACACCTCCCAGTACCCTCGTCTAATAATGACAGATAAGAAAAAGCGTGCATGCAATAAATAGTCAATTTCTAAGGACGGCAAATGTCCAAGCAATTGAGTAGTCCAAACTATGGATGAGAAAATACTTAGCCAATTAAGAATTTCAGAAATAAGTCCAAAGGACGAGGAAATATTTAGCCACTCCAAAGTAAAGTTCTAACTATGGACGAGAAAATACTTAGATATTAAAATTGGCAACAAAAACAAAAACAAGCATTCAAACATGGACGACAATATATTTATAGATGAACTAAGGGTAGATGACCATCGTCCAAAAACCCTTTAAAGTAACAAGCCTAAAAAAGTTATTTTATGAGACCCGTCCTTAAACATAGGCGAGGTAATGTACTTGAAAAAAAATTGTAATGGTCCAAAACGACGAACCCCTCCCACCCCCCCCCCCCCCTTAAAAAAAAAGAGAAGAGAAAAGAAAGCAAATAAAGGAAAGTAAATTTTTGCTTAAAACTTAATTTACTGGGATAAACCATTAGGGGCATTGCCTCTAGACTTTAAGCCGTCTTTCACTGGATGAGGGGTAGAAGCATTGTCCTCAATATTCACGTCCTTCGAGATCGTCTGGAGTAAGGAACTCTCAGCTGCAGTACAAAGCTTGATAGAATCAAAGTCCACCCCAGGAAATGATTCAATGGCGTCAATACAAAAATCCTCAAAGCCTGCAACATAATTTTCGTCAAAGAGGTCAATGAACTCCTTAGACTTTTTGAATTCCTTAATCACTTCATCTCTGGATTTGCTCAAAGAGGACCTGAGCTTGTCATTTTGCTTTTGAAGGTGGTCTAGACGAATGTCCTCCACAATATCAGTCCTCAGCTCCTTATCCAGATTCTTCAACTCCTTCACCTCGTCTTCTAGCTTCATCCTCTCCCTCGTCTTGCGGCGAGATTCCTTCTCCATGTCACAAACCTTCGCCTCTAGCCTGATCCTATCCTTGTCTAATTCATATGCATGCCTAAACGCCGCCATAAACTTGGACATGGCCTGTATTAGGAAATATGGATGTGAGATAAAGAGAATAAAGTTCAATTTTAGTATGGCTAAGGATGAGTCAAAATACCTTGAAGAGATCATGAATTGTAGACTATTCAAACTCCTTCACGGACATGTCATAGTAGATGGCAATGTCTTTGTCAGTCACTGCCTACTTGAACCTGTCCCAAGCTAGACCTTCACTCCTTAGGAGGGTTAATGGACCACTATCAGGACGAGGAAGGGAATCTTCAACCTTAGAGGTTGTAGGATTGGCCGTAAGATCAGCAGGGTCAAGAACCACGACAGGAGTAATGGACGGCGTCGAGTAGTTAACCTTCTGTTTCTTGTTGCCTCGACGGCTGGGAAGATTACCCGTGTCCAATTTCTTAGACACATCCTTCCTTTTCTTTGAGAAAACTAGAGAGACGAGCTTCAATGTAGACGAGGAAGGGGGACAAGTTTGAGCAAGAGCCTCAGTCCCAAGCTGAAAACTTTCATCACCAACAACGTCTTTCCCCTTGTTTTCCTTCATGGTTGCCATTCCTATATGGGAAAGAGGAGCATTAGAGTCTAGACATGCTAACCAACCAGAATGCAACAAAATAAATAACTTACGTCAACGGGTGGTACGCTTGTGGGCTAATGCTTCTTCTGTAGGCTCAGGTCTAAGCCTCCAAGCCACTAGACGGCGAAGTGTCACCAAAAAGTGAAAGCTCCTATCTACAAAAGAGCGTGCTTGTTGGTCACGGTCTAGGAAGAATTTGGTCAAAGAAGGTCGTCTTACAGCTAAAAAAAATGGAGTTAGGTAAATGTAATGGAACAAGTGAGACAAGTAATAGAAAACAACGTACCCTCAAGACGTAGACAACCCATCTCACCAATGTAGAGAGGGAATGGGTCCCTACCTACCTCAACAGGGTTCCTTGCCCAAAACCTTGAAATGAAGAAGAACTCCATCTTCCACCTTCTATCAGATGAGGTAAGGGACCTTATCAACCTACAGCTAGAACCCCTAGCTGAAAACTGATAGAAACCTAGGGATTGGCTTATTTTAGAGGGTTTGTAGCAATATAGGAACTCGTCCACTGTAAGAGGACGGTTCCCGTCAAAGGCCTTTCTCCATAACACTTGCATAGATACAAAGAGCCTTCATGCATTAGGGTTAAGTTGGTTTAGACCTATACCCAGCCTATGGAGGATCTCCCTAGTGAAAGCATTGAGAGGTAACCTAAGACCCCTTAACAGGTAAGCCTCATATACACCAACCCCTTGAGTTTGGGGTAAAGCACCACTCATTAGGAACGGCTAGATGAGGGTTAAGTTCATCTGGAATTTGATATTTTCCCCTAAGAGGGTAAAGTATTTTCTCATCTATCTTTGAAGGAATACCTATAGCACAGCAATACAAAATGTCCTCCTTCTCACTTGAGAAGGGGATGGACGCAGGGGTACTAGTGGACGGACCGGCAGACGACCCTGATTCTGCCCTCCGCCTTAACTGCTCCTAAAGGACCTCTAAAGGAACCCTAAGGACCCTAGATGACTACTGCTCGTCTATAGAACCACTATCACTACTACTAGTACCACTACTACTACTGTCACTACTACTACCACCACCATTACTCTCGTCCTAGTACTCGTTTATCTCCCTCTCGTCACTATCGCCAAATGAAGATACTACTATCTTAGATATTTTGAAAAGAACTTTAAAGAAAAACCTGCAGACGAAGAAAAGAGGATACCTGATTCTAAACGAGGATGACTAAGGACGGAAGGAAACTTCTAGATGAGGCGCAAGACGATTGATGTCAGAGAAGAAAATATGAGAAATGTGAGAAGGTAGGAGAGGTATTGCCCTATTTATAGTCAGTAGGGTGGGACACTGAAACGGCGCGAACTAGTTAGAATGCGCCATGTGGAAATTTTTTTAAGAAAGAAACGACACGACTAGTAAGCCATCAGGATTACGCCACGTGTCAACATCCTAAACATCTAATTTCAGATCACCCTGACCTACCACCTAGAGAATCCTTCAGCCAATGAAAAATCACCACGTGTCAAGCCAACAGTAACATGGACAACACAAGGACAATGGGGCAATTGATAGGGTCTAGATTAAGTTTAGTTCATCCATAGTGGTTATCCATGAACATACCACATCTAGAAGGTTTTACGAGGAAAGAAACCCAATAGAAGCATCACGAGCATGAATAGGATCCATCCATGGGTAATGAGATCATCCAATTTTGAGATAGTCATCCATGACTAGGGATGATAATTTTGCCCCGCCCCGCAAAGGTGGTGGGGCGGGGATGGGGCAATATTTTGTCCCCGCACCCCGGGGCGGGGCGGAGATGGGTTTAGTATTTTTATCCCCAACCCACCCCACCCCGCCCCGCACTAATAAGGACTATAATTGTATATTTAGTAAACCCTAAATCACTAATATTTAAAGTGAAACACAAGAGTACAAAATATGAGATAAAATATTTTTTATTCTAAAACCCTACTACTATTGCCGCCCTCTGACCCATCCCTCTTCTTTATAGTCTATACGTGTTTTTCAAGTTTCAAGCCAGACTCCACTCCAAGTCCAAGATGTTGCTTTTTAGGTTCATTTCATTCACTATCTTCCTTTTGTTTTAGTGTTTCTTAAATCAGTTTTTTTTCAATTTAAATTTTGGTTCTTTTTTTCTATCTAAAATTGGTATTTTTGTTTATAGCTATTGAAGAAGCACAGTTGGAAGGAAAAAAGGCTGGTCACATAGTGCTTCCAGTAGGCAGTAGGTTTGTTTCTTATCATATTCCAATTGTTTCAATTTTTTTATTTTTTTTTTTATTTTTTTATTTTTTTTTTTTTGCTTCCAGTAGGAAGTAGGTTCGGGCACACTTGGATTTCATTATGTATTAGGCAGTTTGAAGCTAGATGTGATTCATTATATGTTCGGCCCCACACTTGCTATTAGGCAGTTTTGAATTATGTTGTTACGTATTAGACTATTTAAATGCTTGGATTTTAAAACATTTTGTTTTGCTGTGATTTATATTATTGTAGCAAAAATTTTATTTATATATATATAATTGTATTAGAGGCGGGGTGGGGTGGGTCCCTACAGGGCCCCAAGGGGCTGGGATGGGGCAAGGTAGTTTGCCCCGCACCTCGGGGCGGGGTGGGGATGGGGAAGGGCAACAACCATGCAAGGCGGGGACGAAGATCCCATCCTCTGGCCCCACCCCATTGCCATCCCTATTTATGACCCAAGGGCATGGACGACCAGACAACACTTAGTGAATTTTAAAAGAACTTTTCAAAATTTCAATATGATCAGACCACGATTTGCCATTCCTAAAACATGGAGAGGATTCCCTGTAATTCGCTCCACGTTCTCCATTTTCTCCATTAACTCCACACATTCCTCATGATGATAGTGGATCTAAATAAGTAGACCCATTCCTAACTCTCTATAAAAGGATCAAGTCACATTCAACCAAAGTAAGTTCTATTATTCACAGTTTCCTATCCTGGTGTTTTAGACAAAAAACTGAATTAACCGTCAGAGGGTTCTTGGCCAGGTTACACCGGTCATCCTTGACCGTCCTTTCTTTCCTTTTAGGTCATTAACCTATCACCATAGCCCAGAGCATTTCAGCCTATTGATTTTCGAGCATCATCAGTTATTATTATTATTATTATACATAAATCACACATATCAAGGCAAATATTGTGAAAAAAATTAAAAAAATTTCTTTTGTGTCACTAAAATAAAGCCACAAGATATTTTGGAAAACCTTGGCAACCATTTTTGAGGTACGAGTTCCCAAGGTAACCTTTCTTGCATTCACAATGTTACCTAGAGCCGTTGATGGGATTGAGATCTATACATGTCCGTTTGGCAAAGATTATTTTTGCTAACTTATTTTACTATTCAGTTTATTTTTGCTACTATTTATGGGTCCCACTGCATTTTTTGGTACTATTCATGGGTCCCACTACACTATTTCAGCTGACTTTTACCTTTATCTACAATACTTACAGTAAAAAGTTTTCAGTTTCAACAAAATAAGCGGATCCCAAACGGACCTTACATGTGGTATTTGCTCCACGTATGTAATTCGCTTTGTTTTAAGCAACTTCACACATTTCGTTACCAATTGCCCAATCAAGAACCATGGGAAGGTATTTGTTCATTTAGACCCCTTAAAGCAGATTGTTTAACCTAATATACTAACCAAGCGATTACTTAGATTAATTATTTAGATCTATGTTAAATAATAATAAATCATATCATGCAAAGCAGCGGAAAATAAATAACACCACGATATGATGACCTAGCAAAATCAATGAAACGAACCGTTTCAAGGTAAAAACCTAGGGAGGATTTGACCTAGCTATCCTCAAGGTAAAGTTAATCCACTATAAGAGAATTGAAGTTTTTACAATCAGATTTAACCCTAAATCTATTGCTATCTCATGTAGTAACTTACTGACACGACCACGTGCAAGCTCCGAATCCACGGACTCATTCTCTCCTTGGATTTATACCAACACAAGCACCCTTGCTTGTGACTCTGAAATCTCACTCAAAGATTTCAGATCACCATCAGTAATGATCTTGTTGCAGCAACTAGGTTCTACCAATGCTTAATTGTAGATCTTGCTCTGGTAGATTCTTGTGTAATTAGAAGGTACAAAACCTCTCAAATCTCACAAAGAGTAACACACAAGTCTTCCAAAAGTCTGAAAAACGTAGCTAGTGTTTCCCTTTTTATGTGGAGAAGTTAGAATGAAACCCTAAACGTTTTCACGGGCTTGGGCTTGATTTAAAATCTACAGAATTTCTCTTCCTGCAATTTTCGATCGGTCAAGTCTAATTTCTCGATCGGTTGAGCAAGGCAGAAAGTTACTCCCTTTTTCTATAGTCACCTGAACTTGAAGCTTGAAACCAACACCTTTAAGCATTGCCTAACACATAAAATAGACATGTTTTGTTCTCGGTTTACCAACTCATTTAAAATATGATTCTAAACATTTAAACCTAAATCTTTAGAACCTAACAATAATGTTTTGTTCTTGGTTTGTCAACACATTTAAAATATGATTCTAAACATTTAAACCTAAATCTTTAGAACCTAACAAACTCCTCCTTTGGCAATCCGTGACAAAACACACATACACAATGAAATGCTTAAATTTAGATACCAGCCCAAATACAAGATATTTCCCTAATACAATTCTTACACAACTACTAACTATTAGTTGCTAGTATACAACAGCTGTTGAAAGAATTAACTTGTAAATTCCTGAAATACTGAAAACAAACCATAAACGCATGTGTGGAAAATACAGTACCATAATCTAAGTAAAAATTTGATCTTTAATTCACAAAACATATAAAGAGACAGTAGTATCATAATGAATAACCTCATCATCAATAACTATCATAATCAAGAAACATATCAATGTTTGTGAACACTAAACAGATATAAACAATGACATATGTAGATAAAAGGAAATATAAACATCAAAAACCATATAAACATCAAAACCAAAGAAAAATACATCAAACTCCTCAAACTCCCCCTAAAAACAATAACTCTACTCCCTAAGTACAAAAAGTCCTAAAACCTACTCCCCATTTTTGTTACGAATTTCCAAAGGCAACATCAATCATCAAAGAGTGGAGGAGGTGGAAACGCACTCCTATTCTCGGCAAAATCAGCTCTCAAGGAAGCAACCTCAGTCAATAACTCATCTAGAAGCTGTCCATGAGCTGCCTGAGTAGTCATGAAGGACTCCATCCTGGCACGGAATAAGAGAGGAGGGGCAACAAAAGTCTCCTCAGTAGCAAGCATAGCACCAGAGGTAGGAGCTGTAGTAGAAGCTTCTCCTCGTGATCTCTTTGAAGTCCTAGTGCTTGGTTCAGCACTATTCATTTGTGCCTGTCATTGTCTAAGAAAGGTGGCTTCTATAAGGGCAATGATGTGAACTAACTCTAAGGGAGGAAAAACAGACAACCCTAGAAACCTCAAAATCCTATATATGTACATAAGAAAGAACAATTTTTGACCTTTACTCTTACTCCTAGAAATATAAACAATGGTTTGAATAAACAAAGAGGGAAAACACATAGAACCATCAGTAACAAGAGCATAAAGAAGCGCACACCTATCTATAGGAACAGAATGAACATGAGATATAGGATAGATGTTATGACAGGAAATTCGTAAATACAAAGAATTAAGCTCAGTAAATTCACAAGAATTGATTCTTGGTTTAGTTCCCCAAGAAATAGGCCTACCATAGAGAAGTGACATAATGTTATCAATAGAAGGAAAATCAGTGTATGGATATGTGGGTTTACAAACTAAAGGCACTCCTAAAGCTTCAGAAATGGTTTGTTTAAAGATGGTAAACTCTTGACCTCTAATCCAAGAAGTCAAGTAATGACCACCTGTAACCTCAGAATAGACAGAGAGGTTTGAATAAAACTCTCTAATCAAATGTGCAGGAGGAGGATTAGACACCTCACACAAAGAAACCCAGTTCCTAGACACAAAGTTCCTACGGATGGAGGGATCTAACTCACTCAACACAATCTCCCTTTCACCCCAAATAGACCTATATTTAGTTAAGGTCTTATAAGTCTCCTCACATTTAACAGACAAAAACCTAACTCTATCAACTAAAGCTGAACCAGAAGAGGATGACCCAGTGTTCTTATTAGCTCTAGTCTTAAACTACCTACCAACCTTAGGAGCCATAACTAAAGACAAAAACAAAAACAACACAACAGAAACCAAGGGCAGGTTGCATCAAAATGGGTTAGAGATAAGATAACATGGAATTTTTAAAAAAACTATATGATGCATGACATTAGAATACATATATGCATGATTTAATGCTCTAAAACTGTTCAATTTTATCACAATTTTGAAAATTGACCAAGAAAATTAAGAATTTTACAAAATCCCCAATTTTGAAAAACCTAATTTTCAAAAATTCTTATATTGATCAATTGAACAACACAATAAGTATAAAACATGTTATAATAACTCAATCTATCAATAACAAAAGCCAATTTTACTCAATTTTGCTCAATTTAACAAAATCTCCAAATCTCTCAAGAACATAAGAACCATAATTTCAAAAAAAATTATAAACCATGAAAATTTTGAAATTAAAGCATGGGAATCATGTTTAAATGATGCATGAATAAAAACCCATGTACCAGATTTGACCAAAATGCAAAAAAATAACAAAACCCCCAATTTTTCATTGATGCAAAAATCCTTAAAAAATGCATGGAAAATTCATGAATGCATGTAATTTGATAAAAAAAAAAGAAAGGGCAAAAGTGTCTTACCTTAGGTTTTTGAAGAAAAACTTTGAATCTTTGACAAAGAAAAACGACAAAAAAAATTTTGGTAAGAAGGGATCAAGAGAGGAATTGGAGAGAAAGACAAAGGAATAGTGTGAAAGACTTATCTAATTCCTATTTGTTTTAAAAATTTGAAACAAATAGGTTAGGAGGAATCGGGAAGGAATCGGGAAGGAATCGAAATTCACTTAAAAACAGGCTCGACTGATTAAAAGGAATCGGGAGGAATCGAGCAAGCCCGAGAGTTTAAGCATAAAACTGAATTTTTCTTTTGCCTTTTCGATTGGTTGAAAAATAGACTCGATCGATCGAATCCTGAAGAAACAGAAATTTTTGAAAAATCTAGAAAACTTTTCTGCAGAAACATTTGAAAAACTGTTTTTATAATATGAGATGCATTTTTATGATTTCAAATGTTTTACAAAACCAAACTTTTCTAAGAAAAATTCAAACCTTAGTAAATTTCATCAATCTTTTCTTTCCTCACACCCCCAAAATGCATTAAACACATCAAGAAGTTAAATTTTGAAAGGCCACAAAACTTAACACACAATCACATGTATAGAGTTTAACAAAGATTTGCTTGTGATGTGTGCAACTAGTAAGTGTATGAGATACTCACAAGGTGATATGTAGACATAAAATAAGCACAATTTCTACATTATCCATCACATAAGTTTGAAAGTAACTATCACCTAAAGTGTTACATCATATAACTCCCACATCTCCTAGAAAACACACTTGCAACCATGCAATTTTATTTTATTTTATTTTTGTTTATTTCTTTTGCTTTTTTTTTTCTTTTGAAGCATATTTTTCTTTATTTTTCATTTTGCTTTTTGCTTCTTTTATTTATTATATAGCAACACCTTAAATGTCTTACTATGCAAGTGCTACACCTTACCGAGCACAACTTTAATGATTTGCACACAGGTATTCATGACTGGCGAGTAACAGTAGTGAGAAGGTTATTTATGACTTTCTCCTAGGATTTTTTAGTCCTTACAATTAAAAGAATGTGACTTCAAAATCAAGAGCATGTGTTTAAAAATCATAAACAACTCACACAATATAAGCACTACATAGCACAAACTAGCAAAGTGCAGAAAAATAAAGCTCATCAAAGGTAAACAAGGTACACAATCATGAAATGTAAATTTCATAGGCCAATCTCAATTACATATCTTGAAGATGTATAATACAAAAACCTTTTTTTTTTTTTTTTTTTTTCTGATTTAAAAAAAAAAATGAAAAATATCAAAAGCAAACCTAGAATGAAATGTATGAATGTAATGCAAATGCAAATCCTAAAGGAAAACAGTTTTGGTCACAAGAGATTGAAAGAATTAACACAAGGACCATGTCAAACAGACTCACTGAGGCTGAGTCTTTTGCATCCAGACTATGCAAACTTGGAGTTGGGATTTCTATTTGAATTGGCCCTAATTTCAGCTCCAGTATTGGCATAAAGGTTAAGAACCTTTACTAGTTCTTGGATAAGTGCCATAGGATCTTGTGCTTTTGACACAGGCACTTTTTGTTTGGATAGATGCTTTGAAGCTTGCAACTTAAAACACTTTGGCCTAGTATGCCCAGCTCCACCACAAAAGTGACAAAACCACTGAGGTTTGTGGTGTTTCTTGCTTCCAGATTGACTGGGATTCTTAGGTTTAGACTCACTTAGATCTACCCTAGTTCTTCTAGAAGTTAGAACTTCTTCCTTATGTACCTTAACTTCAGACACAGATGGATGAACAATAGAAGTAGATGTAGCAGGTACAAACTTGGGGGAATTAACAACAAAAGAAGATCCACTCTAAAACAAACGCTAGTCTTGTCTTATCGGAAACAAATTTTTGAACATTTAACATATCATTCAGTTTAGAAGTGGAAGTCCTATCTATTTGTTCTCTAGCAACAGATAATTCTAATTCTAAACTTTTAACTTTTTCAAGCAAAGTCATGTTCTCAATCTTAACAAAATTCAAGAGTTCATTGGCATCAAACAATTTTAACAGCAAATTCTTCTTTTCTTGTTCAGGAGTGTTTATCTTTTTGAACCCTAATTCAACACTCATAGCATCTTTGGCTGCAATTTTGCATAGCTTGTTCTACGCCTCTTGCAAGTCAGCATTCTCAAAGAGTTCCCTATTAGAAGGGTTCTCATCAATAGTCTCAATTTCACTTACTATGTACAACAGTAGCAGTGAAAGCCATAAAGTTTCCTTCTTGATCACTTTCAGACTCATGATTAGAAACTTCATCATCACTCAAAGTGACAACCATAGATTTACCTTTAGATCTCAAGAGTGTTGGACACTCAGATTGATCATAACCCTGACAACTATAGCATTGTTGTCCTAAAGGACTATTGGAAGATTGACCTACTTTATCTTTTGATTTTTCAAAATTGTTTCTATTTCTTACCCTTCTATTATTATTTCTCAGAAAATTTTTAAAGTTCTTGGCAAGATAAGCAATCTTTGTAGATGAAAGTTCATCATCAAATTCACAATCATCAACATTATCAACAGATTTCAAAGCCATAGATTTGGATTTGTTAGTTTTTGGTAAGTCAAACTCATAAGACTGAAGAGATCTTACAAGTTCATCTATAGGAATGGAATCAACATCTTTACTTTCAGTTATGGCAGTCACTTTTGGTCTAAAGTCCTCAGTTAATGATCAAAGAATTTTCCTAACAATTTTAGGTTGATCGTAAACTTCACCCAAATTAAAAGCAAAATTGACATTATCATTCAACTTAGCATAGAATTCATCAAAAGATTCATCATCAGACATTCTAATACTTTCAAATCTAGAGGTCAACTGCTACAGTTTATTAATCTTTACTGCCTTAGTGCCTTCTTGCACTATTTGTAAGATGTTCCGAGCAGTGTGAGCAATCTTCACATTTGAGATCCTCTTGAATTATTCCATAGAAACAGCATTGAATATCACATTTATAGCCTTACTGTTAAAGCTTGCTACTTCCTTTTGGGCAGTAGTTCATTCACCAATAGCAATGGTTGGTCTTTCCCAACCGTTTTCCACAGACAACCATACTCTCTCATCAATAGATTTCAAGAAGGCTTTCATCCTAACCTTCCAATAAGCATAGTTATTCCCAACAAAGTATGGGTGGATCACAAGAGTGTGACCGTGTTCCATGACAGTAGGGGTCAAGGATTAACTCTAAGTTAAGAAACCAATAAACAAGAGCCAACCCGCTCTGATACCACTTGTTTGTTCGTTTAAACCCCTTAAAGCAGATTGTTTAACATAATATATTAACCAAGTGATTACTTAGATTAATTATTCAGATCTAGGTTAAACAATAATAAATCATATCATGCAAAGTAGTGGAAAATAAATAATACTACAATATGATGACTTAGGAAAATTGATGAAACGAACCGTTTCAAGGTAAAAACCTGGGGAGGATTTGACCTAGCTATCCTCAAGGTAAAGTAAATCCACTATAAGAGAATTGGAGTTTTTACAATAAGATTTAACCCTAAATCTATTACTACTTCATGTAGTAACTTATTGACACGACCACGTGCAAGCTCCGAATCCACAAACTCCTTCCCTTCTTGGATTTACACCAACACAAGCATCCTTGCTTGTGATTTTGAGATCTCACTCAAAGGTTTCAGATCACCATCAGTAATGATCTTGTTGCAACAACTAGGTTCTACCAACGCTTGATTATAGATCTTGCTCCAGTAGATTCTTGTGTAGTTAGAAGGTACAAAACCACTCAGATCTCACAAAGTAACACACAAGTCTTCCAAAAGTCTGAAAAATGTAGTTAGGGTTTCCCTTTTATATGTGGATAAGTTAGAATGAAATCCTAAACATTTTCGCGGGCTTAGGCCTGATTTAAAAATTTGCAAAATTTCTTTTCCTACGATTTTCGATTGGTCGAGTCTAATTTCTCGATCGATCAAGCAAGGTAAAAAGTTAATCCCTTTTTTTGCAATCACTTGAAGTTGAAACTTGAAACCAACACCTTTAAGCATTGCCTAACACATAGACTAGACATGTTTTGTTCTCGGTTTGCTAACACATTTAAAATATGATTCTAAACATTTAAACCTAAATTTTTAGAACCTAATAGAAGGGTTTCATTGTTTTGCAGACTAATAAGGTAGTCTGAGGAGAAATTGAACTTGTCTTCTCAGATTATAAAGGCAAAGTTGCATGGATTGAAATCCCATACTTTAGTCTGGTTTTTAAAGTTATATGTCTCCAAATAAACATTCCTCAATCCTTGAGGAATATCTAATTGGCAACACCCAATCCCAGAGCAAGAACCATTAACTACGTTGCATATGTTTTGATACTAGGACTGACAGCCGATGGAGAACTGTCGACCATTTAGATTACCATTAAGGAATGCATAAGTGTCACAGCCAACGGCCATGAACTTGTTTTGATTGATAGAAACTGTGAAACTGGGGACGCTGATAGTTGCTTTGATGTTTGGCTAACGCGTACCCCACTTATCGACGTTACAGTTATAAGCCTTATACATCAAGATTTCAATCTGGCCTTGGATGGAAATGTTTGTAACCTTCTCGTTTCCAATCAATGGTTGAGGTTGACTAGACGAGTTGCTACAATTGATTAAAAAAACCTCGAGATTCATTAAGGAAACAACCTTCAGTTATGCCAAACAGATATGGAACTTTTACATCCCCACATCTGTCGGTGTAGTTAGGCAGGGCCAATAAAAATGTCGTTGCTGCCTGGGCCATTTAGGCCATCACGTAGGGCCCCTACTAAAAAAAAGGCTTTTGGGGCAAAAAATTGATATTTTTCTTTAAAGTATTTATTTTATTTTATTTTTGAAGATATAGGAAAAAAAATTAGTTTTATATTTGTTGGAAAATTTAGGCCCCGGTTGATAGAATTAATAAGTTTTAAACTCAAGTTGTTAATTAGATTTATTATGAATAAACCTTGTTAAAACAAACAACATCAATATCATGTCAAAATCATGCAGCAGCAAAATAAATAAGACAAGATATGATAACTTAGGAAAACCAATGAAACAAACTAGTTTCACAATAAAAAACCTAGGGGGAAACCTTCCCGAAAAGCAATTCACTATAGTAAAGAGAAGTTTCAGATCTAGTACAAAACCTTTGTCCCTAGACTCTACAATCCCCGTAGATGAACTTACAACAGAAACCTTCTACCGCTTCAGAACCTCTAAACTGTTCAATATATGAATGCCACCCTTTTTGCACGGATCCCGGTACTTGACTAACCAATGATGCACGACTCCCAGTACGTGACTAACACACTAACTTGAAGAAGATGTTGGCTGCAAAGTTCTTCACTTCATCAACAATGAAGATCAAGAAGCACTTGGTTACAAAACCCTAAGGCGCAAAGACGCAGTAGCTTCTTTCAGAGAGAATAAGGCATCGATCACCTTTTGCATATGTTCTCCTTGTATTCTTTATGTGACGGCCTCTAAAATAAGCCTTGTATATGTCTAGGGTTGTGAGAAAAGAAACCCTACACAAATACATAAGCATGGGCCGAAAATCAGATCTGAAAATTAGATTTTCGTAATTCTTAATAGATACCTCGATAGATAGTATCTGTCGAGCCTCATTAAACCTCGATAGATAGCTATCTGTCGAGCAGCTGTCGAGTTTTAATGAATCAACACTTCTTCACTTGTTTCTTGGACAGATTTGCATGACTTCAATACTAGACTTGAACTCTTGTTTTTTGAAGTATTAAACACATCCTAGATCTACCCAAATACAAGTAAAGTGCATTTTGTCAAAGGATTAGCCAATTACATAAATATTGACATATGTTTCTAACATTGAATCACATATGTACTAACAATATTTTTCCTCTATTTTTATGAAGTCTCAAAATTGAGTAATGCTAGAGATGATACAACTTTAAATACATGGGTCTTACGAATATATGTGTCACTAATCACAAGAAATAATTCAGATAAGAAAATGCTAGAGACAATACAACTTTGTAAGCCTTATATTGTAAAATTTATAATATCTCTAATATCATTAATTCAAATACTTGTTTATAATCTTTTTGAAGTGTCACTAATCACATTCATTGTTATATTGTTTGTAATTTTTTTTGTAGTAAATTTTTTTATAACTTTAGCATTTTTCCAAAAAAAGAAAGAATATTGCAAAATAAAAAGAATGAATTTTTGTTATAAAAAAAATTATGATATACAACACTAGTTAAATATTATTTAAGTGATAACGAAAATGCCTTATTTAAATATATCGCCTTTTTATGCCTTTGAATTTCTTGGGTGGCCCTGCTGCCATGAATGATAATATCAGTATATCACCCCTATCAGCATGTCACACCAACCCAGGTGAGCTGCACAAGCATACTATGGAAACCCATAGCACTACTATTTATGAGAAGAGTGTTTAGTGTAGCGTGTGGAGAACTTCATAGATGTTGGACTTTTTAAAAGCAGACAGAGAGACCCAAAAAAAATGAGTGAGTAATTGTCTTTACAACTTTACAGCTATAAGTGCATGTGTTAGGACATATGTGATTCAATGATAGGAACATATGTCACTATTTTATGTAATTGGTTAATACTTTGACAAAACGCACTTTAATGCTTCAAGGAACAATGTTTCAAGTTCAAGTGTTAAAGCCATGCAAGCCTGTCCAAGAATCAAGTGAGAAAGTGTTGTTCATTAAAGCTCGACAGCTAGCATCTATCGAGGTTTAAAGAGAGCTGTTTTAGCCCGAGGCTCGACAATTGCTCGACAAATAAGGTATTTGTCGAAATTTATGAAGTTCAGTTTTTCAAGCTGATTTTCATCCAATCCGTAAATGTATGTTTGAGCCTTCTTTTCTCATAACCCTAAACATATGTAAGGATTATTTTAAGGGCCGTAAAAGGTTACGCACAGTTGCACAAGAGCACAATTCCACAAGTGTGAAGAAAAGTATAACCGGAAATCTAGTTTGCCCTAGTTCTTCTTTCTCTTAAAGAAGCTGCTGTGTTTGTATACCATAGGGTTTTGTGACCAAGCAACTTCATGATCTTCATCGTGTGATGAACTGAAGAACTTTGTAGCCAGCATCCTTTTCAAGTTGGTGATCAAGTCGCGTACTGAGATTCGCGCAATTGGTTAGTCATGTATTGGGAGCCGTGCATTGAAAATGAGAGATTGTCACTACAGAACAAATCCAATTGGGTATTGGGGTAAGAGTTCAACTGTAGGTTGGTATAAGGTATTGAGATTCCTTTACTTGTAACCGCTTGTTTTGATAATAGTGGATTCTCAGGAGTGGTGACCTTAAATTCACCCGATGGGATTTTTACCGTGTAGGTTTTCCCCATTCGTAAACAAATCACCGTGTCAATTTATTTTCCGCTGCATACTTTAGATAATTGGTGATTTGTTTGTGCTACCACGTGCTTTGCATGTTAATTAACTTAATTAATTCACTTGGCTAATTAATTGGTTAACTCATCACAAGGGGTCAATAAATTCTTGGCATGTGTTGCAAATTGCATAAGGTAGACTTTGGTAAGGTCCTAACAACCAACTTCTACTATTAACTAATTAATAATAGTATATTACACTAAAGTCTTTGTTTTTAGAGAGTAATACACTTGGTAAGTTTAAGCCAAATAATTGTTTTATCTATTGCTTCCATCATCTTGTAAGGAATTTTTAAAAGAAGAAGGAAAAAAAAGAAACAGTTCCCCAACAATTAAAAATAATATATATATTTATATGTTAGGGTCATAATTACTATGTAATTGGCTAATCTTTTAACAAAACACACTTTACTTGTAATTCAGTAGATCTAAATTTGGTTTAGAGTATCAAAAAGTATGTTGTTCTAACATATCAAGTGGTACCATTAAAGACATGAAGTTTGATCTAAGAAACAAGTGAAGAAAAACTATTTCATTAAAGCTTGACACTAGCTACTATCGAGGATTAATGAAGAAGCTTGACAAAAGCTCAACACAAGCTTGATCTATCAACAATTACGATTTCAAATTTCTTAGATCTAAATTTCGGCCCATGATGACTTGAATGATTAAGGCTTCTCTGTCTACAACCCTAGAGATATGTAAGGCTTACTTTAAAAGTTATTAAATAAGGAAATAGAGATCTAGAACTCATATACTCTGTGAGAAGTTACTACGTTTGTGCGTCTTAGGGTTTTGTAACCAAATGCTTCCTGATCTTCATTGTTTATGAAGTGAAAAACTTTGCAGCCAACAATAATCAATCAAGTTGCTGGAGTTAATCACATACTACGATCTGTGCAAAGGAGTTAGTCACAGATTAGAGATTTGTGCAACAAAGGAAAGAAGTTTGCTACAAGATAAAGTCCAATTGGATATTGGAGCAAAAGTTCAACTGTAGGTTGGTATTTTGGGATAGGCCAGAGTAGTGGTAAGATTCCTCATACTTGTAACCACTTGATTATTGATTAGTGGATTCTTGAGAGTAGTAACCTTAAATTCATCCGTTGAGGTTTTTGCCTTGCGAAAGATTTTCCCTATTTGTCAACAAATCACCATATTAATTTATTTTCTATTGCATTTAGTTTATTTGGTGATTTGTTGGTGTCTCAACGATTTGCATCTAATTTGACCTAATTAATCAACTCGGGTATTTAAATTAATTAACCGAGGTCAATCTTTTTTGACCCAACAATATATATATATATAGTGATTTTATTTTTATTTTTCTATTACCCTCTAACTTTGGTACTAGTCTCACGACTGAATGAATACAAATCTTAGGCTTCTTAGCCACTTGATTTGGCTCAACGAAGATCACACAACAAGCCAACCTTTCAGGCTATTACATATACATATATTTATAGTCTTTACATAAATAAGATAACAGTTGCACTTTCATTCAGCAGTATTTTGCTCGTGTTATAACAAAGTGGTAGAGGATTTCGACTTAAATTTTGGAAAAAGTAAAAAAAATAATAATAAATTGAAATAATAATCTATAATAATTTTATTATTGGGACACTTTAAATCCCTTAAATTTTTTTTAAACTATCCCATTTAAACCTCATACTTTTAAATGACACGTTTTAAACCCAACAAGTCAATTGATGCACATATCATGTGTGAGGGTCTGATTTGTTTGGATTTTTTTGGGGGTACATTTATGAAAGTATGGAGTTTAAGATGCTCCATTTAAGTGTATAGGGTTTAATATGTCCCTATAATAAAACTATGAGGGTTTTTTTTTTTTTTTTTTTTTTTTTTTTTTTTTTTTTTTATAGAGTTAGTAAGAGTTAGATAACCTGAGCCTGCAATATCATTCATGTAAAAAGAGTTTAAGATGCTCCATTTAAGTGTATAGGGTTTAATATGTCCCTTTCGTTTATTTTGAAAATAAAGCTCTTTTATCTTAGAAATATATACACTTGATATAACTTCATTTAATGTTTTATCATTCAAATATTTTTTATTAACATTAGATTACACATTCCAGTTCTTTAACCACGCACACCAAATTTTATATTAATAGAGTCTATTTACTCATCGATTCTATAAAACCATGTATTACATATAATTTTAAATTACAATAAAAATAAATCAAACTTAAACTTTTAATAAGTGGGATAGTTATTGATTTCTAATAATTTTGCATATTTGAAAAGGCTGAGGATATATCGGTTAACGGAGAAAATGTGATCCAGCATAGATTATATTTACAATTATTTTCACGAAAATTTCCTATTAATTTTGTTGTTTTGGTGAAATTGAAGGTCTGTTTGGATATTGCTTATTTGCTGAAAACTGAAAGCTTATTGCTGAAAACACTGTAGCAAAATAATTTTTAAATGTGTGAATAATACCGTGAGACCCAAATTTACCTAAAAATTGGCGTTTTGCTGAGTTTGGCTGGGTAATGAACAGTGTCGTGGGACTCAGCAAAAAATGCAAACGCACACGTAACGCTACACAAACACACACTGAGTTTACCTAAAAATTGGCGTTTTGCTGAGTTTGGCTGGGTCATGAACAGTGCCGTGGGACCCAGCAAAAAATGCAAACGCACACGCAACGCTACACAAACACACACTGAGTATGCCAGAAAGTATATTCCTCATTTTCTTGTATTTAAGCACAAATACACTCTCAAAATGTGTAATGTTTCACTTAAACTATGTTGTAACCTCATGCATATGAATTGATACAATTTAAAATAAACAAAATCAAATGTATATTAAAATTTCTACATAAGTTAAATTCCTAGTGTATATTGTATTTAGGTTCTGATAAAAGTCTATAAAAAATTCTTCTATTTGGTTTTTGATTATTGCGATTGCCTTAATTTATTAGTTCCAAATAGTTTACTAGTCTAATGATAAAGAACAATCATCATAAAATGGATGCCATAAGTTGAAATCTTATCATATCTATAAAAAATTAATAAAAATTTAATGTTTTATTTGTAAGTTATTATTTCTCATTGTTATTTTATCATATGCACTATGCCTTGTTGCATTAGAGCACTAGTTTTCAGTTTTACATCATTTGTTCTTTCTCTAGCATCTCTTGAGTATCCATTGGTAACCATTTTGCTCAGTCATATAGTTTATATTCTCTAGCTTGGTATCAATTTAACATATTCACGTAATTTTTATTTTTATTTCTTGTAAATTATGTATTTATGTTAAAATCAAAGTTCCTTGACCCAAACTAAGTACAAATTTTTTTATAAACTACTAATGTAATGAGTGGTTATTAGTAAGTGAAAAGTGTTCTTAGTGGTAGAATCAGATGAAAACCAATAAAAATTTGCTACAACAATAGTTTATAAAAAGGTTGTAAAATATATTGTAACAGGGAGTATGTGAATTAACTTCTAGATTCCTTATTTGACATGTCTCTTACATCCAAATGAAAATAAGAAAGAATGGAAGGATCTTAAATAATAGAGAAACCCCAAAAATAATGCCGTACAAAAGTGCAATCACACCTCCACTTCTATCAAATAGTCAAATTGATTCTTGCTTATCAAGAGATATATATCAATAACTCTAATGTGGGTGAAAGAGGAAGGATATTGGGAAATTTCATAGGCACAACAAAGAAAAAGAAATGGATTAATGAGAGCTATGCTCAACCAAATGATAACAACCATTTAAAAATTAACACAAAAGACTTGATTAGGACCCCCTACATTTCCACCATTAATACATATATAACAAGCCTTAACATACAACCTCTCCCACAATTACTACACTTCCAATAGTATTACTACATCCAAATGAAAATAAGAAAGAATGGAAGGATCTTATATAATAGAGAAACCCCAAAAATAATGCCATACAAAAGTGGGATCACACCTCCACTTCTATCAAATAGTCAAATTGATTCTTGCTTATCAAGAGATATACATTAATAACTCTAATGTTGGTGAAAGAGGAAGAAACAAAATATTGGAAAATTTCATAGGCACAACAAAGAAAAAGAAATGGATTAATGAGAGCTATGCTCAACCAAATGATAACAACCATTTAAAAATCAACACAAAAGACTTGATTAGGACCCCTACATTTCCACCATTAATACATATATAACAAGCCTTAACATACAACCTCTCCCATAATTACTACACTTCCAATAGTCAAGACTCAAAACACAACTCACAAAACAAACACAAATTACTACACTACCAAACAACTTAAAAACTTCCAACTTTATAAGTTGAATACTTACTTCGAAATTACATAGATCATTATAGTACCATATCAAATGCAATTATCAATTGATACCAATATATTACCGAGGACTAAGTAAATCCCTCCCATCTTCCACAGATTTCAATACTTGGTCTTTGATGCTATCATACTCAACAGTTGTACTAGTAGAACAACCAGTGTCAATGTCAACATTGAAAGAGTGACCAGTTGCACTAAGCAAGTACTCAGTCTTTTTTGCATAGACATCAATGTTTTCCAATGAATGCTTTTCCATAATTCTCAATCTCTCTAGCTCTGCTGCCACCTCTTTCATAGAAGGCCTATCCTCCCTTCTCAAACTTAGGCACCTTTTTGCAAGATTAGCAACTTCCTTCAGTTGCTTAGTATTAACCTCGTTGACAATGTGATCTTCAAGAATTTGAAGTAGACGATCCTCTTTTATGGCAGAAACAAAGGATATTGCTAGATTTCTATCAATTTCTGGCCTATCAAAAGAAAGTGCCTTTTTACCTGTCAACAACTCTGCCATAACAACACCAAAGCTATATACATCACTTTTTTCTGTTAATTGGCTAGTTTGCATGTATTCTGGATCCAAGTACCCCAAAGTTCCTTGCACCAAAGTGGTCAATTGCGTTTGATCAAGAGGAACTAGCCTTGAAGCTCCAAAGTCAGCCACTTTTGCTGTGTAGTTATCATCCAATAGAATATTCGTAGTTTTCACATCTCTATGTATAATTGGCATAGAAGCTGATGAATGCAAGTATGCAAGTGCTCCTGCAGTTTCTGTTGCAATTTTCAAACGTTTTTCCCATGAAAGTAAGGATGATAGGCTTTTATCAAGAATGTGGTTAGAAAGAGTCCCATTTGTGATGAATTCATAAACTAGTAAGGGAACTTCTGTTTCCAAACAACAACCAAATAACTTAACCACGTTTCTATGATTAATTTGGGTAAGCACAATCATTTCATTTATGAATTGCTCGATTTGACTCTGATCACCAATTTTGGACTTCTTAATGGCAACCATTGTGTTATCTGATAATACTCCTTTATACACAGTTCCATAACCTCCTTGACCAAGGACTCTACTTTCATCGTAGTTGTTGGTGGCCTTTTTGAGCTCTTCTGCGGTAAAGATTTTAGTTGTCTCGACAGATATTTGGTGATTAGAGAGTTGTTGTTTTAATAGCAAGCCACCATTTTGTTGGAAGAATTTTTCCTTGAGTTTGACGAGCTTTCTTCTTTTCAATCCCCAATATATCCAAGAATATCCCAGAAGCAGTACTAAGAGGCTAAAAAAGCCTGCACACATTCAAACAAGTATTTTCACTAAGTACAACGTTTTAAAGTTATAATTTTGTTAATACCATTGCCTTTTGATGGCAAACATAGTAAAAGTCTAAATATTTATCATACATATCATATCATATGAAGATGATTCGACCAAGTTCATTTATAGCGTAGGCGGTGGCTGCCCCATAAATATAAATCTCCTACGAGTGGCTCTAAAATTTGGCTCATGTCAAATTATATCAAAACTAAAAGCATGGACAATCAAAAGAGACTGGTGAACCAAGTTTTGAATTGACATCCTTTTTTAAAACCACAATGTTCCTTTGTTAGTTGAGAAGAAGACAATTAGCCAAGAATATATATTTTCTTTAAAAATATCAAGGCATATATATCAAAGATTTGAGACTCCTACTAATATGTACTAAGATGCAATCCGTATTTTTTTTTTGAACCTTGAGAAAGCGAACCTAGTTTTTTTTTTTTTTGAAGGAAAGCAAACCTAGTTGAGAATAGTAAGAAGTAGACTCCTGAGTTTTAGGTGTAGATGCTTTAGGTTTAGACCTTTTGCGATAAAAGTCCTAACCAAAAAGAGTTTGAGTCTGTTTGCTGGTTGAAAGGATGGAAAAGTAGGACGATAAAAAAAATTTTATTTTCTCTCTTTTGTGTTTGGTTAGGAGGGTGGAAAAATGGAGGAATTGAATTTTTTTTTTTATTTGGTTAAGAAGAAAAATGAGAGGATAGAAAATTTAATTTATATAAATTGATTTTTTTTTTTGACTGAATAAATTAACTCATATGACCTTATTAAAAAAATTATCTAGTTAAAAAAACAAACAATAAAATAAAAATCACAATTAAAACAAAGATCATGCCAAAAAAAAAAAAAAACTCAACCAAGAAAACCAATCATGACCAATTAAAAAACAAAAAGCAAAACAACCACACCAAAAAAAAAAAAAAAAAAAATTCATGCCCTGTTAAAAAAAAAAAAAAAAAAAATGAAAGCAGCATTGCAATTAGAAACAAAGGCCACGCCCACATCCAGCTAAAAACAAAATTTTTAAAAGAAATAGGAAACAGAGCTAGGCACGTACACACACAGTGGGCTTGAATGGGCATTTTTGTCCAAAAATTTTTGCACAATTTTCTCTCCCATTTTTTCTCCAAAGGGAAATTGTGTTTTGGTAGGCTAGGAGAGAAAATTCTTGGGCCACACCAAAATTCCCTCCCCCTCCCTCTTCCAGTTTAACACCTCTTTCAACAAATTTTTCTCCTATTTTTTTTTTTTTTCCATCATTTTATTTCACCTCCAACCAAACGCACCCTTGATGTTTAAAATGATTGACAAAACTATAATGTTAATGTGCTTTGAAGCTCGTATTCTATTCAATAATAAATTGACAACTTGAGAAAGTGTTTTTGATATGGAAAATGATAATAGAGGTTATAATTAAAGTGCTTTGTAAAGAGGTTATAATAAAATTAAAGTGTTTTGTATTTTTCATACTTAAACAGTTAAACCTTAACCTCAAAAAAAAACCTAATTGGTGCAATAACATTTATTATCAAAATTTTTTTTTTATCATCATGCCATCATGGTCAACAGTAGTTCTCTCTCCAAATAGAAAGACATTGAAAATAAGGAGCATTACGCTAAATTACTTTACCCTATAGCTCAAAATTTTAACATTAGCAAGTTCTTTTTCAAACACTGTCATTTGCTTTTCCATCTTTGTAGTTGAATTTTTAAATCATGGCTGACATGCCTAACGATGCTTTGTTTTATTGTTGCTTGTAAATCAGCCAATCAGGTCCAACAGAGGAAAAGTTTCTCAAAAAAAAAAAAAAGGTCCAACAGAGGAAAAGAGAATAAAGATTATTAAAAGAAAAAGAAATAGAAAAAGGATAACGATGATATTTCCCCAGCAGACAACGTGAGTGACGTGGCCAAACATATATGACAATGGCATTCCAAAAAGGCCAAAATAAGCTTAAGACTAAGACAAAGACTAAAAAAGGGCCGTGATAAGTAGGGCAAGTCTGTGTTTCTCTTTTGGTAAAGAAAGTGAAGTATAAATATATTAAATAATCGTGAGTGCGTGACGTGCGTCTGATAGGAAGAAAAAGTTAAAAAGCATGTCTACCTCTAATTAGCGTGCTTAGCTTTCAGAAGAATCAGAACTATTACTCCTGTTCTTTAATTATTAATTGTGTTAATTTTGTAGTTGAAATTAATTTCAGAACTAAATCAATCTTATCTTTAATTATAACAACTTAAGCTTATAAGCATCAAATTGACTATTATTTGAATGTATAGAGAGATGATATTAAGAGCATATTTGGTAGACTGTAATAAATATTGTAATGTAATAATTATTCTTATGATTTAACTATTCAATGGTTTGGTTATATTTTTATTATAAAAAATAGTCACTCCTCCTTATGAATAGCTATTCTTTAAAATAAAGAATAATTATTTCTCTTTAAAATGGGTGTAATAGCCATTCCTTATTAGATGTAATAATTTCTAACATTAATATATTTCTAAAAAAAAAAAAAACTTTCCTCATACACCTAACAATTATGGAAATAAAAAATATAAAAAATAACTAACCTCTCTAAAATTTAAAAAATATTATTTTCTAAGAAATATAATTGTATGAATGAGATATTTCATAAAATAGATCTTAATTTTTATTTTAATGTTACAACTTATAATCAAACTAATGAATAGGTTCAGTTATTCCATTATAACACATTTTATTCCAATAATAAAGATTACCATTTCTGTTGTAATCTACATTCAGTGTACCAAACAAACTCTAAGTAAATTTTAAAGCATCACAGTAAAGATTAATAACGTTAAAGCTCAAACTTCCAAGTTTAGTTCGCTTATTTTTTTTTTTAAAGGTAGTATTCTAAGCTTAGTGAACAATCTCTAAGGGTCTTTTTGGTTGGAATAGTGGAAAAGTGAAAAGATGGAAGAGATTTTACACTCCGTTTATTTCAATGGAAAACTTCATGTAGAGATAGTTTTCCGTATTTTCTAGTGTTTTGTAGTATCAGAAAAAAAAAAATAAGTCAAAGAAAAAGTATTCTTAGTCAACAAAAATAGACTTATTTTTAGAGATTGATTTCTATTAAAGTTTTTTGGAAAACAACTTCATCTCACAGCAAGCTAAATAAGGAAAGTTATAAAATTGTTTTTCAACTCATTTAAGTCATTGACTCATTTTTTAGAAAACATTTTTGCCTTAACAAATAGACTTTGTGCCTAGTTGGAGGTGGAAAAGTGGAGGGAAAAAAAAACTTTTTTATTTGGTTAAAAAAAAATAGAAGGATAGAAAATATAGTTTGTATAAATTTACTATCATATTCCTATTAGATTTTTTTTTTTTTTTTTTATAAAAGTAACACATTATTTTTATTTTATAACAAATAATGTATGAATGGAAACTTTATAATTCAAGAGCCCAAAACTAAAAAATAAAAATAAAAACCCAAAACTGGTGTCTGGTGAGAAAAGAAACAGATGAGCACCCAAAAAAAAAAAAAAGGGGTGAGACTCACACAACGTAACATTGAAAAAGACCCATACAAAAGAAGAGTGAGACAACATTTAAAAAGAAAAAAGACCAAAAATGAAAGAAAAGATAAGACCAACATTTGAATGTTGGGGCTGGGGTAGTTTTGTCTGAAACATAAAAAGAGCAAAGCTCATTCTTTTTCTTGCTATTTTCTCTCCCATTTGGGGAGACTAAAATCCAGTAGGTTTGAGGAGAAAATGCTTGGACCTCACAATTTTTCCTTCCTAAAAATCCCACCAACCAAGCACCCCAAAATTTATTTTCTCATCACTTTTCTCTCTCTCATTTTCACCTCTTGAAATCCCTTCAACCAAACGGACTTTAAGTGATTGTTCCCATCCTTATAATTGAAGTTTTAAATGGACAAAATTTAACTATAAAACTGATTGTAACTTAAGATTACAACCTTATTCAATATCTTTTCATTGAAGGTGAATTTTGAGTCTTTGACAAATCCTCCATTGGATTACATCTTCTTTTTATATTCTCCATGTTTGTAAAGTTTTTAGAAAATTAAAGATCAATAATTATGTTATCAATAAATTGTTTAAATTGCAAGTTTTTATAGTTTAAAATTATCCATAAAATATAAGCGTAAAAATCATATAACAGATAATATATCTGATTAACACAAAATTTGACATAGACACCGGAGAGTGCTTTTTTTTTTAGAAAGACACAAGACAACAAACACACACACCAAAAAGTGGGAAGACCAAGTTTAATATCACACAATTCACAACATACAAAAGTCGATAACTCTTAAATGTTGTGTGAAGACTTTAAACTCAAAGGAAGACACACAGGGGAACAAGCCCATTTATGCTTTTTTTTTTTTTTTTTTTTTTTTTTTTTTATTTTAAAGAAAGATACAAAACAACAAACACACACCAGGAGTGGGAAGACCGAGGAGAATCTGATGGCGCAAATACAGACATACAATAAATATACTCACCAACTGCGAGGAAAATTGCGAGTGATGATTGGCCAGCTGATCGATCGGGGACACATACCCGTTCAGGTTCGTCCATATGGTATCCTTCAATGCACAAACAATCATAACTCCCGGGTTTATTAACACAGTTTTGTTTGCTCGTGCAATTATTGTTGTCTTTGACTTTACATTCATCAATATCTGTAGTGGAAAAGTTCATTTTAAATTAAATAAGAAATAAGAAATAAGAAGTAATTAATCCAAAAAATTAAAAACTGAAATCGAAAAAATATAATAAAAAAGCTTTGACTGAAACGAAAATAAAAATACTGCCTCTCAATAGTTATATTAGAGACTAAGGCTGTGTTTGTTTTGGCTTCAAATCACTTTCTGAAATGCTTTTCTGTAAATGCGAGTGTTTGTTTATACATGAAAAATAAATTTTCCGGAAAATATTTTCCGTTGACTGTGTAAAATGAGGCTTTGACCCTAGAAATGGTTTGAAGTGAAAATTTTCACTTCAAACCATTTCCGGGTCAGACGCGCAAAGAGAGAGAGAAAGAAAGAGAGAGAGAGAGAGAGGAAGAAGAGCCTTCACCCCAGACGAACCCAGAGCCCAGATCGCGCCCCACCCCAGACGCGCCGGCGAGATCACGCCGTCGAGTTCGCGCCGCCCAGATCGTCCCGCTGAGATCATCGGCGCCGTCGTTCTCATTCTCGTTCTCGTTCTCGACCCAAAGCTCATCGGCACCGTCGATCTCATCAGCTTGTTCTCGTCACTCCAATGATCTTGATCTTGTCGTCGTCTCTCTTTCCCTGAAGTTTTCGATCACTCTCTCTTCCTCCCAATCTCATCGCACCATTTCCGGAAGTGTATATATTGAAATTTTTGTAATAAAATTTGTTTGTGATTTTGATTTTTTACTTTCTCTCTTTGATCTCTGATTTTTTTGTTGTTGTTGTGGTGTTGTGGGTGGTGGTGTTTTGGTGGTTTTCCTGTTATGTGGTGGTGGGTTTTGTGTGGGAGGTGGTGGTGGAAAATAGCATTTTCAGAATGTTACCAAACACATGAAAATATTTTCTAGAAAAATTTTCATAATACAACCAAATACTTAAAAATATTTTCCTTTCCCAAAAATAGCATTTTCGAAAAATATTTATTTTTCGAAAAATATTTTATATGAACCAAACACAGCCTAAAATTGGTATACAGCTGCTACATAGATCCACTATTATTATTATTATTATTATTATTAAATCATAATCTATCAGTTTAAACAATTGTTAGAAAAAATTGTGACAATTTTTATGTTACTAAAATAAGGCTACATATTATATTAGAAATTTGTCAAAAAAAATGTTTTATTATTCTTGAAAAAATTGTTGTAAATAAGTAGTAAGTAAATTGAATACCTTGGCAACCACGGTCGAGGTATGGGTTCCCACGGTAACCGTTCTTGCACTTGCAACGGTACCCAGACCCGTACGTGGTATTAACACATATGCTATTCTCTCCACATATGTAATTCGATTTGTTCCGAGCAAGATCACACTTCTCACTACCAATTGTCCAATCAAGAACAACCGGAAGGGTTTTATAGTTTCGCAGAGTGGTAAGATAAGCTGAGGAGAAATTGAACATGTCTTCTCGAATAATAAAGGCATAGCCGCATGGACTGAAATCCCAGACGCCTATGTGGTCATTTAAGCTATATGTTTCCACAGTAATATTTCTCAATCCTCCAGGAATATCCGTCTGGCAACACCCAATCCCAGAGCAAGACCCGTTGACTACATCACTTTTGCTATCACATACTGAGAGACAAACAGAATAGAACCGTTTATCGTTCCTGAAACCCCTGAGTACCGCATAAGTGTCACATCCAACGGACACGAACTTGTTTTTGGTGTCAGAAATGGTGAAAATCGGGTTAGTGAGACTTCGTTTCCGCATGAGGTTACTCTGAGCTGTGCCATTCTTGTGGTAACAGTCAATGTCGTTATCCATCATGATCTCAATCTGGCCTTCTTGGACGGAAATGTTTGTAACGAGGAAATCTCCAGTCTTTGGTTCAGGTTCCCCGAACTTGCTTCCACAAGCTATTAAAAAGTCTGTAGTTCCATTGGTTCCATTCAGGTAACAACCTTCAGTTAAGCCAAACGGATATGGAATTTGTAGGTCTCCACATCTGTCGGGGCAATTAGGCAGGGCTGATGGAAATTGTGTATCTGTGGCTGCCACCATGACTGATGATATCACACCAACCCAGGTGAGTTGAACAAGAATCCTATGGAAACCCATAGCACCACTATTTCTGAGGAGAGTGTTTAGTGTGTGGAGAACTTCATAGATGCTGGACTTTTCAAAAGCAGACTGAAAGACCCAACAGTTATTGCGTGTGTATTTGTGTCTACAACTTTACAGCTATAATTGTCTGTCCATGTGTTGCATAAGGTACACTTTGATAAGGTCTCAGACAAGTTAAGAGTCTAACCCAGCCAGGGTACGTGTGTGGCTGTGAATAAACAAGAAAAAAAAAATCTTATACAGTAACTTTAACACTAACCTTTTAAATGCAAGACAGCTTAGACAAGACCTGAGTGGGGCTATTCATACTTTAAGACTGACACACGCTAACATTTTTTAATTTTTGAAAGGCACAATAACATTATATATTTTTGACTTTGCACGCGGGTGAGATTGGAGTCTTTTGGCTCAATAGGTTAAAAAGTGGAGTTTATTTGGTTTACGTGTACTGCGTAAATTTTTTTAACTAAACAAGGGGAGATGCAAATTTTGGTATTGAAGTTACCGAAATATTACATAATTTTGATATTTCAGTATAGAAGTTGCTGAAATTTAAAAAAAAAAAAAAAGAGGAGAGAGAAACTGGTAAAAATTTCTTATCAATTTCGTCAATTGAATTGCCGAAATTCAATTGTTATTTTGGTTAGTTTCTTTTTTCATTAGTTTTTCGTTTAGTTAGTTTCTTCATAGTTTTTTTTTTTTAAACAAAAGATAAGAACAAGCCAGCCAGCCAGCCAGGGGGATTGAACCCTTGAGCAAGGTTTATTCCACATAAGAAGCAACCGTAAACTAAGGCACTACATGTTTAATTTATATGGAAACTAAATTAATTTATTCTAAAACTAATAGATATTTCAAGTTTTCAAAAACACAAAAAAAAAAAAAAAAAAACACTTTTTTTTATATACTTTTCAAAAATTGATAGTTATGATAACAAGAATGATAAATTCAAATTATAGTTTTTTTTTTTTTTTTGGTCAATCCTAGTAGGAATGATGATGACGTGGGAGATATTTTTGGAAAAGATGTTGGAGAGGATGGAGATATGGCGCTTACGAGATATGTGGAGGAAAAATCATACTATTCATGCTAATCAACAGCCTAACATCACGCCTGTGGGGCCGGATAGCTCAACAAGGACTACCGAACCAAATAGGGAGGATGTTATAGAGGGTAGAAGCGGAATTGGGTCCTTGAATAATGGGATTCACTTATTTAGGGCTTGTTTGGATGTAGTGAGTTTTGAGTGATATGATCCTGTTTTTATCACTCGTGATCCAAAAATGATGGAACTCACAGAAAACATCTTGTTTGGACACCATAACTCATGTTTCATGATCCTATTTTGGTGATTCTATTACTCAAAAAAATGAGCAATGAAGAGAGAAAATGAAAACACATTTCCCATTTTACCAAAAAAAGAAAACACATTTCTCTTGTTTTCAAAACTCATCATCCATGATTCAGTGGCAGTCTCGTAAATTTGCTGTCTAAGTGGGCCCCTTCGCCAGTATATTGTCCCATCCATCTCAGGCTTGTATGACCGTTGGAGCTTCCCCTGTTATACTTCATTTCTTTTCCTACGTTTTCTCAACAACCTTGAAGTCACAGGGGTTGAAAACAAATGGAAGCCCTAGAATCTTCCACATTTAGAAGGAATTCACACAAAATGGTATAGTTAATAGGAACCCAAAACCACATTAAAAAATGAAAACAAAAACAAAAACAAAGTTTAGTGAGAAACTGGTTTTTAGATTCGGCGATATGTTTAGTGAGAAACGAAAACAAAAACTCACCGATAATCTTTGATTTTTGCTAGAGATGGTCTTCGACTTTTGCTGGAGAAGAGAAGCTTCGAACTTTGCTTTCGATGGGTCCGGGCACAACTTCACGAGATGGGTCTCTCTGTTTTCTGGAGATAGGAATTTGGGGAGATGGGTATTAGAGATATGAGATGGAATCTTCAGTGTGTTGGAGATGGGTATTTGATGGCATGGGTTTTCCCCTCAGTGGGTATTTGATGGCATGGAATCTTCAGTGTGTTAAGTAATGAGTGTGGTGCGACAATGAGGATGGCATTGCCCAAATAGCAGAGCACTACTTCCAGAATCTCTTTACTTCTGCACAGCCAAGTAATATGTCAGATGTGCTGGACTCGGTGGACAGGTTGGTCACCCTGGATATGAACCGTCAACTTCTTCTAGCTTACACTCTTGAGGAGGTTAAAATAGCGTTGTTCCAAATGCACCCCTCTAAATCACCGGGCCCTAATGGTATGTCCCATTTCTTCTTCCAAAAGTATTGGCATATTGTTGAAAATGATGTTATGAGGGCTGTTCTTTCAGCATTAAACTCTGGTCATCTTTTGCATAAAATGAATTATACTCATATTGTGTTGATACCGAAGAAGAATGAACCATAGTCCATCTCTGACTTCAGCCCGACCAACTTAGGTAATGTGGTGTCTCGTATTTATTCCAAAGTCCTGACTAATCGGCTTAAGTAACTCTTGCCTAATATTATATCTAATGCTCAAAGTGCTTTTGTCCCAAACCGATTGATTACTGATAACACTTCTGTAGCTTTTGAGTTGTTACACAGGATGCGGAATAAGCGGAAAGGCAAGAAGGGTCAAATGGCAGTTAAGTTAGATATCAGCAAAGCGTATGATCGTGTGGAATGACAATTTTTGCGTGGCATAATGCTTATGCTGGGATTTGATGAAAGTTGGACACGGTTGGCCATGGAGACTGTTTGCACAGCCTCCTATTCAGTCCTTATCAATGGTGAACCACGAGGTCTTGTTACTCCTACCTGCAGAATCAAACAGGGTGACCCTCTCTCGCCATACTTATTCCTCCTTTGCGCCGAGGGGCTGTCAGCAATGCTCCGGCAAGCCAAAGCAAACTGATCCCTGAGAGGTGTAGTCTCCTGTCATAATGGAATAAGTATATCCCATTTGTTATTCGCTGACGATAGTTTATTATTCTACTAAGCCACGGTCCAAGAATGCCATCAGCTTCTCCACATATTAGCGCGGTATGAATCTGCATCTGGGCAAGCTATCAATCGGCAAAAAACATCCCTCTTCTTCAGTAAGAACACTAAACCAGAGGTTAAGGAAGCTATCTGAGCTATGTTGGGGGCAAGGATTATGAATGATTGCAAGAAGTACTTGGGTCTGCCTATGGTTGGGGTCAAATCTAAAGCCAATACCTTTAGGGAAATTCAAGAGCGTATTTCCAATCGAGTGCTCGGTTGGAAGGAAAAGTTTATTTCCAAGGCTGGTCGCGAAATTCTCATCAAAACAGTAGCGCAAGCTATCCCTACATACTCCATGAACCTCTTCAAACTCCCTAAATCCCTCTGTGATAATATCAATTCAATCTTGGCTAGGTACTGGTGGGGGTAGAAGAAAGACGCGAGGAAGTTACACTGGATTAATTGGCAAAAATTATGCACTGGTAAAGCTAGGGGAGGAATGGGCTTTTGAGACATTAATGCGTTCAATTTAGCGATGTTGGCAAAGCAAGCTTGGCGGCTGATCCAATGTATGCATTCACTGTTTTACAGAGTCTATAAAACTAGGTACTTCCCGAACCGCTCTTTCTTGGAGGCACTACTAGGGAATAATCCATCGTTTGTTTGGAGAAGTTTGCTTTCGGCTAGGGATGTCATCACTACAGGTTTTAGATGGAGAGTGGGAGATGGATCTTTGATCGGGGTAACTACGCATAAATGGCTCTCACATGATCCTATCTTCGTGGGCCAACCGAATCTTGAATTAAGGGTGAGTGATTTAATAGATAATGATTCTCGGCAATGGGACAGAGTAAAAATCCATGCTCTGTTTTCTCAACGTACAAGCAGAGAGATTCTAGCAATACCTCTTAACAACTTGCATACCAGGGATTCATTAATCTGGATGAAGAATAAGTTAAGAACATTCTCCGTTAAGTCGGCTTACCAGGTGGCAGACCGTCTCAAGCAACAACACAATGAGGAGCACTCCGCTACGAGGAGGGATCAGCCAATATGGAAGAAGATTTGGTCTCTAAATGTGCCACCAAAGGTTCATACATTCCTTTGAAGAGCTTGTTCAAACAATCTGCCAACTAGAGCCAACCTGCATCGCCGAAAGGTTCAGATTGAGTCGCTGTGTGGTGTTTGCTACCAAGAACCTGAGACAACGGGTCATATTTTATGGGAGTGTCCTCTAGCTAGGAACGTATGGGCCCTAGTTAAGGGGAAAACACAAAAATGCTCTAATGAGGCACGTGACTTCTTCCTATTATTTGGACATATGGCTAGGACATTAGACTCATGCGAGTTGGAGCGGTGGGCTATCCTGGCATGGTCAATTTGGAATGCTCGTAATAAGTTTTACTTTGAGCAGAAACAAGTTCATCCTAGTTTGATTCTCAATGGGGCATACGGGCTATTGGATGAATACCAACGGTTGATGCAGTCAAGAGTCTAGGGGGCTCATGAGTTTATAGTAGCTGCTTTTTGTGTGGGGCATGGTGTAGTGTGTTTTCTTTAGTGCACTTGGAGCAGCTTTATTCCTTGGCTAACTGCATGTAGTTAAGCCTGGGGTTTAAACTTTTTCTTTGTTTTTTTTTTTTTTTTTGTATTCTTTTGGTTTCGCTTTTAATGAAAGTTTCTAATAAGTTCTCAAAAAAAAAAAAAAAATTATAGTATATCCATGATGATCTCAAAATTAATTAATATTAACTAAATAAAAAATAACAATTTTGTAAAAACTAGTAACCTTAATTAAAAATTACAAAGTTTAGCTACAAGCTTACTCAATAAATTTTTATTGGATGTGAATTTTGACAAATCCATCAATAAATTTTTATGTCAGATTTGTCAATTTCTCTCTCTTCCTTTTGCTTGAATTTTGGCAACACCAATACCGAAATTTGCATCTCTCCTCATTTAGCTAAAAAACTTTGCACAGTACACATAAACCCAATAAGCTCTAATTTTTACAATATTGAGCCAAAAGACTCGATGAGATTGTGAGAAACTGAGCCTACTTAGAGTCACACGGCGTGCTCAGCATGCCATGTATTTTAAAACAGAGAAACTGAGAGCAGTAGAGCACGGCGTGCTTAGCACGCCATATATTAAAAAAAAAAATATATATATATATATATATATATTAAACATACTTGATGCGGTTCAGTTCTCGCCAGTGTGCATATCTCGACGCCGATGGTTGCACCGATCCGACATCAGTACTAAAGAGATGCTGCCAACCACCGTGCCGGAAACCTTCGGCGGAGCCCTGAGGGGGGCGGATCGGTGCAGTCAGACCGGTTTCAGTCAGTGCCGGTGGATCAACGAACAGGCCTGGTCCTAACAACCAACTTGTACTATAGATTGATCACTGATTATTACATTACACTCGTCATTGTTTTTAAAGAAGGAATAATAATAATAATAATGAGTAAGTATTGATTTAGAAATATTTTATAATAATATTTTTGAGAAAAGAAGAAATAATTGATATATATTTTTATAGTTTTTTTTACGCTTTCCATGAAAGTGATAAAAAAGTGTAACACTTAACAAGTTGATTCATGGTTGATCGATGGTAAGTAAGGCACACTATTTTCACAACCTAAAACATACTCTATGGGTTTGTTTGAATACCGCTTATTTTGCTGAAAACTGAAAACTTATTGCTGAAAACACTGTAGCTAATAATTTTTAAGTTTGTAGATTTGTTTGGCTAAAACTATTGTGCTGTGAACAGTATCGTGGGACCTCGAAAATAACGTGCAAAACGCAAGGACAAAACTCGTTACCCAAACACACGCTATGTAAACAATAACATGAGAGAGAGAGAGAGAGAGAGAGAGAGAGAGAGAGAGAGAATTCCTATATCATCTAGCTCACATGGAGTGGATGGGAGCTAGTTATTTAAGGCAGTCATTTCCCCCTCATTTAAGTTGTGCATTCATATTCATTAAGTTGTCTATAAGACATGAATTACTTGAGGGAAGGAGAGAAACATTAAGATATTACCTCCTCTTGCCATTAATGCGTAACCAAGCCTACCTTAATCTCCAAGATTTACCATTTTGCATATATATAGTAGGTTTGGCTTAGCCATACTTCTCTTCTACTACTTTTTACTAGGAGTGGCTTGATGCATTTGAGGGTCTAAAGCGAAAATTGATTATTTTGTTTTAGATGCAAAATTATTACTAATTAACATGAACTACGTAGAATTTTTTCTTTTTTTAGAAATTTTATAGACAGAAAAAATTTCACATAATTTTTCATACTTGTTGATGTGGCAGATTGATAATGGTAAGTAAAAGAGTGGTGTTAGTAGTAGACTTAGATAAAAACTAGTAAAAGTTTGCTAACTAAACTCTTATTATAATTCTTTTTTTTTTAGAAGTACAACATTCACAATATTTTTTACAACAAACCCTAGGTTTTAAGTTGCTTTTTGTTTTCTATTTGAAAATATCACTATAATTAATTTTTTGCCATTAATAACAAGCTGTAACAATCTGCTACTTAGTATTAGTTGTAAAAGTGTTGTGAAAAATATTCTGGATGTTGCATTTTTCTCTATTTGTTATTTGTTTTTTATCTGGTAAAAAAATATTATTTTATTTATTGATTATAAATAACCCTATTGGTTAAAATTTGAGAGCTTTTTTTTTTTACTTGGGGCCTTAGGCGACCGCATCTCTTGCTTTACCATTCAGCTGCCCTGCTTTTTAGTATGTTTATACTCGTAAATAGTGTGTGCAAAGGTCAAGCACACCTGCACAAAAACGTTTCGGAGTACTATACCAAATCCTGTGAAGATCAACATAACAAAATTCCAAAAACTGTTTTTTCATACCCAACTCATTATGTCACATCAAATTAAGCATCTCTAATCTCTCTTCAATCTTGTTGGGGATCACAATTTGACTCACTACAACCGCTCTACAAACAGGCCCATGGAACGCGATGCCGAATGCCATAAAAGATTTAAGTGTGTATTTCTAATCATCAATTGATTTTGAGCTACAATGGCACAATTTACGGTCCAAAAAATGGTATCAGAGTTATTAAGGTCATGGATTTGAGTCATGAGAGTGTCATTATGAGGGGGGATTGTTTGGGGGAACCAAAATTTGACTCCCTTCAACAGCTTGAAAAATAGGCTCACGAGGCACAGTATTGAATGCTATAAAAGATTTGAGTGTATCTTTCTCATCACCAATTAGTTTTGAAATGGAGTGACACAACTCATAATTTGACAAGTCTAATATCTCATAATTATGCCTAACCATTAAAAAAATATGATGTACCCACAATTATATTGTGAAACCCCAAATAATGCAATTTTATTAGATTGAATTATTTAAGTGTGTGTTATGTGGAGGTGTACTAAGTTCCACATCAATGTTTAACTATTTATTAGGTGAATTTTATGTTTATAAATAATTATGAGAAGTCTCTATTACAATGTACAGAAGGGCCAAAGACCTAAGGATAAGAGGCCTTGACAAAACAAGAATAAAATGAACTCAAAGAATTTCAATGGTCAATTTCACCCAGCCGATTATATGATTCGTTTTTTTTTTTCTCCACCCTGCCGATTATATGGTTCTTTTTTCCTTTTTCTTTTTTCCATGTATAGAAAATCGGTTGGCTTGGTTCCATCTACTTTCTGAGTAATTACCCTTAATTTGTTTCCAAATTGAAGAAGAGGAATTTGTCCACTCTTCTGTTGAATCTGTAACTGTAGCTGGGAACATGGTACTTTACAGCAACCAAAATCAAGTGAAAATCATACTCGAACGGTGTTGGTGAAAAGGAAAGTTAGCTACTTACTCCTCTTTCCTTACATCAACGGATCAACCTAAAATCAAAGCTTAGATGGCCTACGGAAGTGTGCCAAGCTCACAAACAGCAATTTCTTAAGCTTTTTATTGGTTGTTCTAACCATAATCTTTCTTTCCAAACTACAATTTCTATCTTATCCGCATATGCATAGGCTTAGTCCATGATAAAGTTGGAACATTCTTCATTAATTTGGTATTTTTCCAAGATTTGTGGGGGGTTTTGGCATGGTTGAGAATTTTCTCTAATTCCTAGAACTTGTGGGAAGTGGAAAATAGAGAGGAACATGCAGAGAATAATTACACAAGACAAAGTTTTATGTGATTCAACAATATACCTACATCAATGGACTCGCAGCAAATTTTACTATGTCAGATAATTCTAAAGCAACTATATGTAACAACAACCATATGACAAAAAATTTTCTCAAGTCTCATTTAGAATCGTAACACTTTCGAGTTGAGTTGAGTCCAAATTGAACAAAATTACACTCCACATAATGTAACACACCATAGTTGCCATGCTCTTTCTTTCCCTAGCTTAGAGATTTTTATTTTTATTTTTATCAACAAAAAAAAAAAATGCTAAGAGAAGTTGATGAGATAGCATTTAAAAAGAAATGGGTTGGGCTTCATTAAATGGCCAGTGCCAACCATCCCTTTGGGTTTGTGGAATTAATGGCTAATATATTATTATATCACGTTGCTTGGTTAGACGACTCAAACCCATTAGTTTAGAGTCCAAATTTAGTAAAGATGGGGTATAAAATTTATATTTTACACCATTCAATAAGAGATTATCACATCAGTATTTTATTTAAAATTCAATACATCCTACCATTCCTAATAACATCTCAATAAACTCTCAATTTGGTTGGATTTATATATGGGTATTAAAATTGATTAAGTGTGATTATGCTTATTCTTAAATATGTGATTAGATAATGTGGCATGTTAGAATTGAAAGGGTAAAGCATAGATTTTGCACTATGTCTTTACCAAATTTAATCTTATTAGTTTATTTGGGTTCTTAAAGTTTTCATAGGCCTTTTTTTGAAGAATTTTTTTTTCATGGGCTTGGCTTCTACTCAAGCTAACCCTTTTTGTATAAATAAGAGCCACTTAAGAAGGTGTTTCAACTCCCACCCGTTTAAAAGAGGAATCATGGGTCGTAAAGCCCAATAATCATTTGAACCAAGCATAACTTGGGTCCTCTAGTCCGAATAAGAAATGGTTTGTTTAGCCTGAATAGGATATGGGTCGTTTCAACCCGACTTGGTTTTGCAAACGGAAAGGTTCGGCTATTGTTGGTCGTTTAACCCTATTTAGAGATTTATGATTATTTATTAGGCTTAATAACCAATAATATAATGTTGAAGGTTCTTGGGCCTAAGGCCCATTTTATGGTTGGATTAGTTCCTATTCTTTTCTTCTTGGGCTTTACTTTTTTTCTTTCGAGCCTTGTTTTTCTTCACATATCTGGTCCACCCATCTAAGTCTTGCTCCATGGGAGTTAATGAGGACAGGATATTAATGTGCAATGGACCGACAGTGATATTTGTAACCCCTCTCATATGATGATGGATTCTACCAAGTGAATTTTAAGAGAATCACATCGGATTTGCAAAATTAAGAATCTATTTTTCTATTTTAAGTAATCCCCTTTTCAACACCCTCACATCTGACTCTCTATTCCATACTCTGTTTTAATTTAATATTCATTTTTCTTTCATATATTATTATTTTTGTTGTTGTTTTATTTTCAGCTTTCTGTTATGTTCTCAATAAACAAACAGAGATTCAACCCAAATCCACGTCCAAATCAAACTAACAAATCAATCCAAGCTAAACACAACCAAATCAATCTGTTCAAAATTGAAAAAATCCCACCCTTACAATCTACAATATCAAACCCATTTGTTTCCCTAACAAAACAATATTTTCACAACAATAAATAAATCATTGCCAATCAAAGCTAGGGCTAGTGATTAAAAAAAAAAAAAAAAAAAAGTAAATCACAAGCTTGTACTAATTCGTCAGCAAGTAGAGATATAGAGACAAGGAGATGCGAAGATAATGAGGGCAATGCCTTGAAAAGAAGATTCGATGTTTATCGAGTCATAGATGTTAAAAATATATGATTAAATAATTAAATTTACTATATCCCAAATAACTTAAACTTTTGAGACAATTGGTAATTTGACATGGTATCAGAGCAGGAGATCCTAAGTTCAATATGTTTTTCAAAATGAATAAAAAAATGAAGTAAAATCTTATTTTGCGTGATAGGTAAATGTGGGTGTCTTTTGAGGTTTTGTTGGGAAAATTTTGGGTCTTATACTTTACTAGCACATTTGATGTGAATGCTCTTAATATTCTTTGTTATGCAATTGTACTGCCATTTCTAGTTTCTACTTGTGATTTTTCTTTTAAAGAACCGTGATAATGAATTTTAGTACTTCTTTCTAATTAAATCTGCTAGATGATGTAGATAATATGCAAGTACCAGAGGAGTTCTGAACTCTGGATCAGGAAGCTCCCATTCCAGAAGTTGGCCCGTGAGACTTCTTAGGATTTCAAGACCACTTGATTTTTCTTTAATATTTACACTTCTTACAGTCATATAAATATTTTGCATTTTTGGCTAAATCTTCACAGAGTTTAGGATAATGGTGGAAATTTTTTGATTTATTTACTTTTTGTAAAGCTTGAATAAGTCATGAGATTTAAATGTAAAGTTCGTGAACATTTTGCCTAAACCGTTTTGTCGAATATTTTTCTTTAAATGTTTTTTTTCCCCCAAAGCTAGCTATTAACTTTTGCTTAAACCGTTTTTGCTGGTTTTTACCCTTACACGTTTCTTCTACATTAGATATGGAACCTAAATGATATGTCATCTAAGGGAGACGATGAAGCTCCTCATTTCATTCCCTTATCGCATTTCCGGCTTTGGTTGGTGCAATAGTCAATGGCTATTATATTCATTTTTCATTTTTTCCTAAAAAATGGTACCAAAAAAAATATTGTGGTTGTTAGTTCTTCTTAATGGTGATGACAATTATATATATATTTTTGGCTTTGTAGTCTCAATAATTTTGCTCTCCTTAACGACTCGACACACAGTTGTAGCAAATGTTTAAGTTATTACTTTATTAAATTTTGTATAAATTAAATTTTTTAGTGATCACCCTAAAAAAAATTATTAGAGCCGCCACTGATTGCACCATGCAATTATCATCATCATGTAAGTTGTAAAAATTAATAGAATTATTTTATTTTATTTTTCATAAAAATTTTAACTGTTTCACCTTTTTACTTTTTTTACCCTATTAATTTCTACACCTCACATCACATGTAGTAGTAGTAATTGCATGGTGCAGATCTCAATCCCCCATTTCTAGATTAGGAATTGGTTGAGAGTGAAGGCATAGCCAACATGGTGAAGACATGGTGTCTATAAACTATAATAAATAAAAATAAGAATATGTGGCATTTTGTGTAGGCAAAGGGCCTCACATAGAAAAACAGTAATAGTCACAAAAGTTCTTTAGCAAAAGAGAAAGTCTATAGACATTTTAAATAAAATGATAAAAAATTAACACCTAGTTAATGTGGCAAATTGTTGATGATAAATAAAAAAGTAATATAAGTAATGAGTCCAGATAAAAATTAGTAACAATTTACCAACTGAACTATTGTGAAAAATATTGTAACTTTTTTAATGTTTATATTATTGCTCTTAGCACAAAGTATTCGCACATATTCACACTAAAAAGTTATAAGGACCCAAAATATTGAAAGTTAAAGTGAAAATGGAACTTTATCATTAAGAGTTTTTAGTGCACTGTTTAAAAGAAATAAATGACTTGATATAAATGTCTATACTTATTTTTCAAAAATGCACTAAATGTCTACCCATTTGAGAGAGAGAGAGAGAGAGAGAGAGAGAGAGAGAGAGAGAGAGAGAGAGAGCTAAATTAATATTATTTGTTAGGGTAAAAAAATGGGTTAAAAAATTTAGTACACTGATAAGTAAATTTGGATTGTATATATATTTTTTTTTTTGAGGATCAAATTTGGATTGTATTAAAGGAGTCATGTTAAGGTTCAGTTTGGGTCAGAACCCTCACTAGAGAAGTTGCGTCAAACATTAAATCAACTTGAAGGCCTAAAGTCTTAATTACCTAATGATTTCCTAAACAAAACTAATCTTTGTTGCACAAACTGAGAGGAGAGAGGTTGCTGTGTCAAGATTTCGCTAAGAACAATCTTCTTATGCCTAAATAGTTTTAAATTCCCTAGAATGTTTTTCCTTCTGTGATAATTTCTAGAGTTTCTTCTTGAGAGTTTTTCGTTGAACTTAAGTAGAAAAATCCATCTTTATGATTTGATTTATAAATTACAAAAACAGTGGTATGATCTATTCACATTGGCTCGTCCAATTACAAACTTACAACTTCTTGTCACTAATCTAGAAATGGGGGATTGAAATTTGAGCCTTACAAATTGAATGGTTTCGGCTAAAAATCGGTTTTGGTATAGCTTTATAGGTATGATGCCCTTTTCTATTTGTGGCTCCTAAACTCTCTATTTTAATTATTATTATTTTAATTTTATAGTTGGCGAATGATAGATTTGAACTCTGAATGTTTTTATAAAAGATTAGAAGCTGCCAACCAGTTGTGCTACACTGCAACACACCTAGTAGACAGACACCAAACATTGATTTTGATATCATTAAAGCCAGCCTCATTGGTGGGTCTATAATGCGTGTACCCTCCATGTTGAGATTTTTTGACTCATGTATATATCCTTAAGGTCACATGCGATACAGAAACTTGTCCAGCTATTGAAGGATCTAGCTAGGGTGAGCATGTGCACTAGTTGGCCGACGAGGAACTAGGAATTTAATCATTTGGGTGTGGAAGTAAATTAAAAGAAAATATAACTTGGAAGACAGACTCCTTATGTTCTATGCCTGATTGGGTAATTGCTACTAAAATAACAGTAATGAAAATTCAAATTCTCAATACGTATATGTTGACTTTTGTAGTGGCTAATTAGAGCCCATGACATAGGTTATCTGAAAGACCCAAATTTTCTGCTAGTTCATTAATTGGATTCCAAAAGAAAAGATGAATTTTATACGAGTTGTAGTGATCTGCAGCACCACATGGACTGAGCCAAAGGTGAAACAACTCATGGGGTTTTCCCAAAGAACCAAGGGAACAACTTTTTGAGGATGGACAAGACGACACACTCAAAAAATTGCCTCTGCACAAAATCATATGCATAAGGTGGTCCAAAGGAAGATGTTGCATTTTGTTTTGTAGGTAAATGTTAAAGAATGCCCTCTGTGCATTGGTTTAAGAATAATTTTTAGAAATATTTTATGTAAAAATGATAAAGCAATTAGTTTTGTTAACAACTTTTTATATTTTTTATAAAAGTGATGTCAAAACTTTCTTAATGTGGTTTATTAACAATTGTCTTAGGAGATAGGACATCCGTTAATATGTCCCTATTTTGTATGGTTTCTTTCTTTCTTTATATTAGGAGGAAAGGCTCTGATTTGATGTAGATTCCTTCAAATCTTCACTCATCCATCATATACTTTTTCGATCCCAACAAACGTGGTTCTTTGTCTTTGGTTATTGCCCATCTGACTTACAAAACAAAGGGAGTTTGCTTGTCTAGATCTTTTGCTTTGGCCCCTCTCTAGTCCTTGGACACCCATTTTAAATTGTCCCTATGTAAACAATACGAGGACAACCCTCGTGTCAGTGTGTTTACATTAAAGCCTCCTCTACATGCTAGATGAACGTATAGTCATATCGACTCAGCAAGAAAAAAATAAATATATAACCATGTTGCTCTAAATTTGCATGAACCCTTAACATAATTCACGAGCAAAATGTAGTAAAAGGATTTTTTTTTTTTGGTTAGAAGTAAGAGAATATAGACCACATAGGGTGAGTGCTCTAATGACAAAGACTTGCACCATTATGGTTATCAGTTGGAGTTGTCTTGAGTTCAAATATGAGTATATGACCATTGAACAATTGGAAAGGTCCCACGTTACAATATGGATAAATATGTTTTCTAAATCTTTCACTGTTCGAATATTTACTTAATTATAAGAAGTATGAATTCATAGAATAATTAAGTTTAGCACTATGATGAATGAATATGTTTTATAAATCTTTACTGATATATCTCCTTCATATATTTAACAAAACAAAAGAAAAGTTATGAATTTACATACTAACAACATTATGACGATTGTATTTAATTTGACCAAATTAGTCATATGGCATTATATTTGCATGCAATAGAGTTCTCAGTTCTCACTAACCAAGTGAACATATACACACAAAGGTGTAACTAATGTAATGCTAATAAAAAAATTATAGTCACAATTTTAAAGAAAGAAAAGACTAGGGTGGCAATTTGAATCAATTTCTTTGAAAAGCATATATATATATATATATATATATATAGCGAAATTACATTATTGGTCCCTAAAGTTTATTCTCTGAGCAAAATTAGTCCCTTAGGTTTTAATAATGAGCGGTATTAGTCATTCTGTTAATTGTTGTTAATGTTATAGCTTATGTGGCTAACGGAATAGTGATCTAACATTTTTTTTAAATGACTCCAACATTCTTTAATAAAAAAAAATACAAAAATTATTTTACACATCAGAATCTCAGACCCATTAATGCCAAAATACTTGACCCGGACCAACCGGTAATATTAAATTCAAGAACTGTAGTGGTAGCAATCTGTGGTCGACAGCAAGATGCTTCTGACAAAATGTAGTTGGTGTGGAGTTTTGGGTTGAGTCCAACAGTGTTTAGGTTTGGGTTTTGTTGATGGTGGCTGACGGTGGAGGTTTGGTTACTTGTGAATTGGAGGACAGGGCTGATTGTTACCGACGTCACCGTCAACGCCTTGCTGGAGCTGATGTCCCTTCCACCAAAGCTATACTGAATCTTCAAGTGGTACTTTTGTACAACCTGTGAAAATTTTAAACTTCGATTTC